>SKCR01047788.1:0-40924 GCA_019454045.1 Zanthoxylum bungeanum
AAACTGCTTTCGTCATCGGATTTTCAATATTATCATCTGATGCGATTTATTCGATCATCACATCGCCACGATGTATGATCTAAAGAATCAGATGAAATAATTGAAGTATATACTTGGATCGTTGATGAGACCATTAATTCTTTAGCCTGTGCTGTAGCCTAGCTCAGCCGCTAACATAACTACACCTAATCTAATTAGGATTATTATAGATCCAAAACGCTTCTATTGCTGCCTCAGCTGCAGAATATTCCACTTTTGTTGTTTATTCGGTAACAGTATCTTGCTGGTTGGATGATTTCCAGCTCACTGTTCCGTTATTCAAACTATATAGTACCCTTATTACGACTTATAGTCATTTTTTTCGGTTTGGAAACTTGCAGCAGTGAACCCAGTCACTTCAAGTTCTCTTGCAGCAGTGAATTCCGAGAGTGCTAACAACTTTTAGATCTATCCTAGTAGATCCTTATTCCTAGAATAAAAGTTGTCTCTCCCAAGTATTCTACGGAGAATTTTTCATGAAAGCCAAGCTTTCACCGATTGTTTTATGGGAATATCATTTCCAAGAAATGATATATAATCATTATTTAGGACATTCACTGTCAGTGCACTCCCACTAACCTCCTTATATACACAATAATCATTTTCATTTTGAATTAAATCATATACCATTATGATTACGTCAAAACTCTAGTTCCAAGAACGCAATGCTTGCTTCAATCCATAAATGGACTGAATTAACTTTCAAACCTAGTTTGCATGTTTTGGTACGACAAAAACATCAAGATGTTGTAAACATCCTCCAAAAGGTTTCCGTTTAAGGAAAGCGATTTTGACGTTCAGCTGCCATATTTCATAAATGAAACATGCAGCATTAGCAAGCATTATCCAAATGGATTTAATCATGGCAACAGATAAAAGGTTTTGTCGTAATCGATACAATGTTGATAACGATACCTTTTTCGCTACAAGCCTAGCTTTGTACGTTGGTATGTTGCCATCCATGTATGTCTTCCTTGAAGACTCATATTGTACCAATAGGCACAATGCCTTCTGGTACATCAACCAGTTTTTAAACTTGGTTGGTATACATGGAATCCATTTCGGTCATCATGGCACTCTGCCATAATAGGGAGTCGATACCTTGTATCGCTTCCTCATACGTAGTCGGTTCGTGTTCCTCAATAAGATTGTCATCTTCATGAGGTGAGATCAGAAACCCATACCTCACAGGTTGTTTTCTGACTCTCTCTGACTTACTCGGTTCTTGTGTATTCGAAGATTGTGGTACAATTTCATCCCTGATGAACTGTTTGTGTTTCGTCAAGGAATCAGTGCCTGGAACAGTATTACTCCGATTTTTTTATCGAGTTTTACTTTCCTCCCACTAACCACTACATATAGGTATTTCTCTTAGGAAAACCGCATGGAGAGCAACAATCAAATTGTTCTCTTGTGAGCTGTATAAGTACTATACTTTGGTTACCCTAGGATAACCTACAAATTAGGCACTTATCCGATTTGGGTTCTAGTTTGGCATCATCCAAACATATGCCCAGCATTCCCAAATCTTCAGGAATGAGAAAACCCTGTTTCTTTCCTGTTCATATCTAATATGAAGTCTGTCTAACAGATTTTCATGGAACCTTATTCAAAATAAGTATTAAACTGTTAAATGCGTATCCCTAGAAGGAAAATGGTAGCTTAGAGCGACTCTTAATTAACCTTATCATGTCTAACAAAATTTGGTTTCTCCGTTCGGACACACCGTCAAACTAATATGTTCCGGGAGGAGTTCTTATTGAAAGAATACTATACTCTTTCAAGTAGTCGAAAACTTATTGCTTAAGTATTTTCCACCATGGTCTAACCGTGACAGTTTTAATAATTTAGCCGATCTGTCTGTCTATTTCGTGTCGAAACTCTTTGAATTTATCAAAAGTTTCCGATTTATGTTTCACAAGAAACACATAACCATAACGCGATGCCACATCCGTAAAGGTTACGAAGCGTTCATATCCACCTCTAGCCTAGCTAGACATGGGCCCACTTATGTCACTATGAACAAGGGCTAACAGATCGGTGGCACTTGTACTTTTACCAAGTAAAAGGTGTTTTAGGCACTTTGCCTAATAAACTAGATTCGTAGACATCTTTTGATTAGAATCAAATCTGTCCAAGTACCCACTCTTCAAAAGTGTGGATATACGAGTCTTGTTAATGTGTCCCATACAACAATGCCATAAATAAGTCTCATCTGATTAATTCAGTTTGAGCTATTTGTTTGTCATATCATACGTATGAGATTCATTTATATTCAAAATATAAATATTGTTATTCACATCTAATGTGCTTATCTCAATATCATCTTTATAAAATAAAACACTTAGTGTTCTAGAGTATAAAGGTATACCCGCAACGGGTTAAACTTAGATATAGAGATAATGTTTCTAGTCAAACTAGGTACATTATAACAGTTTCCTAATTTAAGTACATACCAAAGGGTAGTTCCTACACTTAGGTTTCTACGGTTAAAACAGCGACTCTCGTCCCGTTTTCGACACGTAGGTCGATCTCAACTGAAGTCAGTCTCCTGCTAATCAGCAGATTCTGCACATCAGTACATATTTATGTACCACATCTAGTATCGAAAATCCAATTTTGAAACTAGTAGTGAACATGTTTATGACAAACATGCTTGAAGCCGGAGCCTTGCCCCTCTTCACTTCCTTCATGTCTGCCTTGTCCATACGGCAGTCACGCTTCCAGTGACCTCGTTTGTCACAGTTTAAGCAGACATCTTGGGATATGTCTTTTTTCTTCCCAGAAGACTGTAATGATTTTTCCTCTGCCCCTTTTAGAAGCTCTAGCTCTGCCTCCTTGAGCATAGCCGTCAACTCTCCAAGAGTTTATTTTTGGTTCAGAATGAACCTACCCCAACTTTCGGGTAGAGACTATAAGATCAAATCTTTGGTAGTCTCGGCCACGTAGGTAATGCCCAGCTAACCTTGCTGATCGATGTCAGAAATCATCTGCGATACCTAGTGCTCGACAGATGTACCCTCTGACATGTATGAGCGAAAGAGCTTCTTTTGCAATTCGTACTTCTAAGATCTAAGAATAGATCTATGAAGATCTTTAATTTCATCATCATGGTACAATGATCTAATCCTTAATTTTGACGACGGAATTAAAGAGTTATTGCAGTAAGCATAACGGATTGAGCACTTAAGTTATCATCACCATGAGTTTTCAAAAACTCATGCTCCACTATTTGCTCAACTTCGGGCTTAGGCCCCAGAGGTTGCTCTATCAAAAAGGGTAACTTCTCAGTTCCCAGGACTATGCTGAGGTTCTATTCCCAATTTGAAAATTAAAGCCGTTTAAAGACATTTTCTCCCAGGATTATGTTTTAAACGCTAATCTTTCAGTTATCTTGATTGCTATAGTCCAACTATCCAATCAACGATTTCAGGTACAATTGAATATAATGATTACTATAGTCTAACTATATAATCAACTATAATTTGATTAGATAAATTCAAATATATTGATTACTATAATCCAATTATAAAATCAACTATAAATGAAGTAGTTTGAATACAGTCCAACTGTTTAATTTTAAAACAACAATTAAATATCAGTCCAACTAATATATATTTAAGTAATGACGAAAAATTGAAATGAAAACGTATTGGCAAGTATCTAAACGAAATTGCATATTTAATACTTGTCTCCCACTATTTTTCGGCGAGCCTCTAACCCTCTGTTGAGTACTCGGGAAACATAATTTCCTAGTGGGCTAGGATCCCGTTAAATAACACACAACCTTGACTTTGGCGAACAAGCTGTATGATATTTAACTAGGTAGATCTCTAAGATCAATTGGATCTCATCCAATTCCTAGATCCAGTAGGTGGACATCCAAATCCGAAATATATATCTAATATATGCCAATATATCCGATATATTCCCTAACCTTTTTCCTCTGAATCAACAAAGCATTGGCTTTGGCACAACAAACTTAATGATTCCAGTTAAGTGGGACCCATTGACCTTGGAAAGCTTCGTAATCGATGTCGATGGACAAGAAGTGATCTTGAATTTGGCCAACAAATCACAACTTGGACAAGACATGCGATATGGAACAAAGCCTTCATGATTCAAACACATCCGCGATGGACAAAGGTCTTGACTTTGGCCAACAAACCAGTGCCAATCTTGGATCTTGAGAATGAATCATTCAATGGAAGGAAAACGCTTAATATTTGTTGAGGGTTTTTCGCGTAATTATCTTTGATTAGGTCTCATCATACACCCTTAAGCATGCATTCTAAAAGCATAATAAGGCGCGGTAAATAAATTAATAATTATATGCGGATGGATATTTAAAACAACTTGTTCCTAGAACAAATCTCTCTCTTTCCTCTCTCCCTGCTAACACTATTCTTACTTCTACCCAATTACATAACTTCTAAAGAAACCTCATTTACATTGAGGGGAATAGGTGAGAAGAGAAATACAAAGAATCAAGAGGTAATAGGCTGGACACGCAGGTCCAATTTAATAAATTCTAAATTTATTACAACAATTTCCAAAATTGCCCTCACCCATCTAATATCCATCTGATATACATTATTCATACATCACATCCATGTATTCACACAAAAACATGTTATCAATCAATCTAATCCAATTAATTAATCTTTGATTAGTGAGCATCTAATGTTCAAACAACGATTTGATTTGCGCGAGTCCAACTCGTTTAAGAATAAGTATTCAAAGTACGAATTCTTGAATTATATCAAACTACAACATTAAATCCAATTTAATTTGTATTCAATACTAATTCTTTATTTAATTCCAAATTAAATAATTACACTTTATTAATAAGCCTTTGCGACTTAGATTCTAAATCTAATCTTTATGGGTCTCAAAGCCCAATTAACATCCAATGTCAATTTAATTAAAGTCCAATGGGCTTTCAATTAATTTATAAGGCATGGACTTTGGCAACCAAAGCCAATAAGGAATCACCCTTTGCCAAAAATCAATTTAGGCCCATTAGGCCCAATTAAAATTTTAAAGGCCCATTATATTATATTTGGACTTTATGAAAATGGTTTTAGGCCCAATTGGATCCAACCAATTAACCTAAACCAAACTTGGCCCAACCAAGCCCAATAAGCCCAAATACAACTTTATTAGCCTAATTCCAAATTTAGCCCAACTAATTAAATTCCAATATTCCAAATGTAATAATTTAATCAATTAAAGTGCATTAGCCATAATTAATTAGTCAAATTAACATTTCAAAATACAAATTACACTAATTAATCATGCTTATTATATTCAATTCATGTCCAACATAATTGAAACAAAATCAACTCATTACATGCTATACATGTCACGACATTTAGGGATTTTGAACCGATTTCGATTTCAATCCAATTAAATCATTAATCAATTTATCCCAAGTCTTAAACTCATCCAATGATCAAAAGAACAAAAAATACCATGACATTAGGGCACTAATTACATTCGGCCAAGCCAAGAAAAGAAAAGGGGAAAATTAATCCAATTCAATTTTCGTCAAATTGATCATATATAACTCCAAGTTATCCATATACAAGCATGCTCAAACAAACAATTTGGTTAAATCATGCTCAAATCAAATTTACCCAAATTTTACCCTAATTCAATTTCATGCTTAATAACCTGGCTCTGATACCATTGTTGGGTTTTCTAGGTAAAACCAAGATCAAATTAAGCAAATGAAATGTGCGAATACATCAAAGTAAAGTAGCGGAAATACTCACTTTGATCGGCTTTTGGATGCGATGAACACAAAAATTTCTTCAAGCGTTTCGACCAAGCCCTCATTGTGTGGATCTTCAAGCTCCAAGCTTTGAGTGTTGATTCCATGCTCATGAATGGGTTTCCCTATCACCTTTGAATGACTCTTTTAGTGTGCTAGCACTTGGAAAAATTTGCAACAAATTGTTTCCTAATCCTAGTGTGTCTCTCGGCCAAGCCAAGAGAAGAGAGAAAATTTGGCATAAAACCGTGAGTGAGGAGAGAAGAGAAGATGAAGTGTGTTGTGTATTTTGATTTCAAAATCAAATACCATTATCAATTTTCCAAAAATTGGTGCAAGACATTAATGCCTCCAACAACTCCCATCAATCAAAAAAATGACAAGATGTCAATCACCAAAAAGTGATAAGACTTCCATCACTTGATGTGACTAATGATGTGACGCGTGATGTGACTTGTGGGCCCCACTTGATTCAAAATCCGAGTGGGCCTGCAACACATCCCGGGCTCGGGTTCGCTAATTCCGAATTAATGAATTTTCCATTGCGACGTAATTAAATCAAATTTTATTAAATAATTATGCCTAGCAAAATTACTATTCACGTCGCTAGCGAATTAATTCTAAATTAACTCGTTCGCCCGATTTAAAATCTAATTTTAATTCCGCGTCGAAATCTAATTTCATTTAATATATCGAATATATTATTTTATCGATTAACTCCAAATTAATCGTTCTCTCTCTTTAAATAATATTTTATCCCATATAAAATTTCTCCGTAATTAATCATAGATTAATTTTCTCTCTCTAATAATTAATCCCAGATTAATTATGTCCGAGTCATACGTCATCGGTGAATCTTCGGGAAGCGACCCATGAGATCCCCGGATATGTTGGCAGTAAATCTGGTTGTCGGACTATCCGAACACGTACGTACCTAATACTACATTTTTACCGATTTACAAGACATGATTGGCTTCTAGCAAAGCACCGTGCCTACCCAATTCTCCAGAAATATTCTTAAAGGAATATATAATCTATATCAGGCGTAGTATACGTAGTATTGCGTATTGCGATCCAGTATCGGATGTCACGTGCTAGGCCTGTGGCTGGAATTGTGTCTGCCCCGTACGAAGCACATATCGGATCTCTGGTAACTAGTCTCTATAATCGGATAAACATGACCTAGTCATATTATCCCGATAGCTGCAGCATACAAGAGTACCAGTTCCTTATCCTACGTGACCATCATCTCCATATGACTGAAGTGATACTTCCATCTTGACATCACACCCAATACACTACGATTCTCAATATACCCAGAAGAGGCGTACATGGAACCTGTTAAAGCCCCAGACGACCAAAACCAAAGTATATTGATTGTCGCAAGTATTAGCGATGTAATTCTCAGGTTAAGACCAAATACACCTACCCTGATTCGGACTTCCATAGACACATAGTCATACTACCAATGGAATTCCGAGTGGTCTATCCAGAGCGAAGCTGTTTCCGTACCATCGGTAAACACAACCTCCTATCACACTTGCATAAGTATCCAATACTTAAATATATGAGAACTATGCCGTTATGCTCCACAACGCGCACAAGTGCAATACTAGTCTATTCCGCGTTATCGATGTCCAATCTCGATAATACTACGACTAGGGATATTTTAATGATTAAACCTTAGTGGATTAATATTGTCTTTTATCTTATTAATCCGGAACTAATCATATGGAATTTTATCATTTATATATCCCGGTAATCTAATTACAAATGATAAAAGAGTAATTTCCTTTGTCACATAGTTAATTTGTACAACAACACCATGTTCTGTACAAATAGTGATGTTATGGGTCATAATTGTCCAACAGTTCCTTATGGTAAATGATGGTCTGATATGAGTTCACACCATATATCCTTATCCGTTTAATGAATATTGTATTCAGGTTGTGATTAAATCTCATTTAACCAATAATCGTCATTGGACCACAAGATTTATTAGACTAATACATTGGATGTATGTAGTTTAATGAATTAGAAATTGCCTTAAATAGTTTTCTTTACTCCGTAAATTTGTTAATGAATTGTCATAACTTAGTTGCGAGTTTATAAAAGAATATATATTGAACGTCTTGAATGGTTCGAGAACTTTCGATATGTTTTCTAATGAAACGCGGATAGAATATTTTGAATGGTTCAAAGATATTCTATTTGTAGTGTTGAAAACTATATCTTCAAATTCATTGTGAATTTTTTGAATTGTTCAAAGATGTTTGATATGATCAAACATATGAATTTCAGGCAATTAGTTCTAAAGTTATTTAATGAATGTGTTTCTTACTCAATATTAAACTTCCGCGATTCCATTTTGATGGAATTGGTCAGTGGGAGTTATCGAATCTTATATGATTTGATTCGTTGATATTGAGTGGTACCGAATTAGTTTCAATACTCTTGGGGTTATGCTCCAGTAACACTAATTCATCTCTTTAATCAAGGTTCCATTTGTTTCTACAGTTACATATATAATATGTATAATAGAAAATTCGAATCTTGAAAGGTTTGAGATTTGAATCTTTCTTTTATATAATGGTTATATAATTGAAAGTACTTGCGCCTCGGAGGTATAAGTAAGGTTTATCATTTATTCTATTTAATGGAATATTATATTATATTTGATAGAATATATTTTCTACGATCCCGAATAATAAAATTATTTTGTTACTTGGTGGTTAACATTGGATGTTGACGATTGTAGAAAGGACTTGACTTAGTGAAGTCAAATGTGAGAATGATAAACTAAAATGGAACTGCATAATTAATAAAATGAAAACACCCTTAGACAACTTCCGTATAAGTTCAATAGGATGTCAGAATCATTTACAAAGTATTTGATACTTAATGATTCTGTTATTTTCTTATTGAAGAAAATTATCCTATAACTTATAGTAGGAGCGATATTTGATATCGATTTCAGAAATTATCATTGAACCATAGATCTAAGATTGTTCATAGCTTACTACGATCGAGTTTTGAACTTGATTAAGCTTCTGTTATGAATAGTTCATAAAATGTGCGAATTGTTTGTGCAGTAAAAACGAAGTGAGCTTGATAAAGGTTTGACCTTTATAGTATGACAATGAGAAAGGTTGTGCTCAGTAGTCTATTGTAGATTCTGAGGAAGCTTATCTCAAGTCACACTAATTGAATAATTAAAGATCTGTTAGTTAATATTAATATTAAACTGTATTTTGGCTAAAGAATACAAAGTGGCGTTCTTGAGTGATTTCTTCGAATGAGAGATCTGTTGTGATTTCTTTGTTTGAAGAGTACATTCCAGAATGGCCCTAGAGTTTGTATTCTGCTAAGATCACAGTTTGATATACTTGCTTATAGAGTCTATTATAGACTCATATAAGCTTTCCAAAAATCCGTGTTCTCTGATTTTGATATCAGTCAGATTGTCTGGTTTTATCGAAGTGTAAAGAATACATATTTGTCAGTAGGGTCAGTGAGAGCGTACAAATTTCTTTCTAGTATTATATATCCTAAGTCTTCTTTTCTCCGTGGAAGTAGTGGGAGCAGTTTCTGATATATTTGATATAAAATTTTATATATGATATAAAACAAGAGACTTGTGAGAAACTCCCATTAGTCGTGCATTAGATATGATCTAATAAAGGACACAGTAAGACTATCTGTATGACAGTTAGTATAACTGTTTGACAGTTAACGTGTCTTTTATATATATAATATTCATCTTTCGTAAAGGATGATACCTTGTCGAATGAGAGATTGATTGGAATGTCTAATCAATCTTATGCATCATAGGATGATGACGTAATGAATACTATATTATGTGTGATTAAGGATATCAATTTAATCGTATTGTTACGAGTTATTTTGATATGCTGCAAACCATATGATGGATCTTGAAACATGTTCTTTACGATCTTTGAGATATTAAGAATGAGTTTCTTATTCATGGAGAATTTAGCTTGCAACCATAAGATGTCAGATTAGTTTTTATCCTAATTATGACATTAGATGGTCTATGTCATATAAAGTTAGAAAAGATGCAGTGGGAGTGTCACCGTTGATTCTACTAAAATAGTGGAATCAGTTGCAGCTTATGAAGTATTGACTTATGAAGTTGCATAGTGACCAAATAGATTAGAAGTTTTCATATTATTGTAGTGCTTGCGGTTGTCTCATAGTATTTGGATTTGATCTCTAAATACATAGACAACTCAGCAGCTATAGCACAATACTGATATAGCATCTGAGTCATATTGATGTGGAATTTGAATTCTACAAAATATGAATGATGCTGGCTAAGGAAAACGGTTGGGTTTATTGGACAGACTCGATTTGTTAAGCGAGCTTACTTGTTGTTGTCTACCTTTTGAGTGCAAGGTGAGCTCTTGAGGGCCATGAGTATGTGATATACATTGAGATGTGTATATGATACCGTGGATTGGCACTAGAGCAAGTGGGAGAAATTGTTAGGGTTGGTGCTCAGAGTGCCAATTCGGATCGTATTTATGTCCGATTCATAAATACGAGCAATTCTATTTTCCATAATATTACTAATTTAATGGTAGCACCCTTGTCTTTTATACACTTATTTGATCTAATTATGATTAGATATCTGATTACGATTAGATCGAAACTGAATCTGGTTCAGTGATACATGTATATTAGACAAAGACCCTATGATTTACAATATAGTGCGCAGTTACAATGAAGTTTGTAATTGACATTGGGAAGCGCACTATATGATGTATATCCTTAAATAAAGTTCCTGGTCAAGATTTACTAACACGGGTCGGTTAGTTAAATCCGCTGAGACCAGTATATGTCGTATATCGTGACTTGGTCCGATGGTTTATCCCAATGAACCATGAGTCTTAGGAGACTCGTATAGATATATAGGTCTTTATTTGATAAGACACTGAACGACTCACTGAAGGTTTCCAAATAGATGGTATACCAACGTCAATAGGAACCTTCTCGAGTTAAGCAAGCATAGTGGTCCTTCGACTTAAGATACCACAGTGGGATATAAGAGTTATCCTCCACACTTTGATGGCAGTCACGTCACCGATCTATTCATGATCAGACCTCCGCATATTCGTTGGGTGTGGACTAATGCTCATGATATCCAGTGTGTATCAATATAGGATCCGTCAACCCTGTGTACAGGGCATAGGCATCCTCACGTGTTTACGATCTAGTAAATCCATGGCCATGGTATAACTTCAGAAATCAATTCCGAGTGTTAATTAGAGATCATAAATTGAAAGTCGACTGTATTATACCGAACGGATTCGACGTTTTCATCTACATCCCATGTATAATATGGATAGCCTGTGACAGAGGGATTATACGTATGCAATGACCTCAGCTTGTATAGTTTAGCGAGATTATATGTGGTCGTCATAATCCAAGAGTGGGTGGATTATGGACACGAAATTGATTATTTGGATATTTATTGTAAATAAAAATACACATATATAATAATTATTATATTAATTGATTATTTGGATATTTAATTGTTAAATATTTGAATAATTAATTAATTAAACTTTTTCCATAAATATTATGAAATTTTTCCAATTATTATTGGTTTACAAGGCATGGTTTTATTAGGCTTAAATGTACAAATTTGATTTGTCCACATTAAAGCTTATCTTTATATCATTTTAATTTAATGAAATTAAAAAATGAAATTGACCAAAATAGCCCTACCTAAGTCGGTCTTCTTCTTTTTTAAGTTAAAAAATTTTCATTTTGCTTCCAAGGAAGCTTATGGCCGATCATCATCATCTAAAAAACCCCTAACATCACATTTGATGATTCATGAAGAAAATAAAGAAAATTCAAGAAAAAACTTAAGGATTCATGGAGATTAGAGGTAATCTTTATCATTCTTGAGTTTAGAAATTTGTTTCATGTTCTTGAATTGATAGAATAGTTCTAGGGTTTATTTTCTTCTTATAAATTTGGGGCTTTTTGGATTTGGTGGATGAATTGGAAGTATAATGCATGTGTGAAGTAGTTTTGGATGAAATTATTGTAATTGTTGTCCAAATTGATCATTTGATGATAAGTTGCTATTCTAGAATCTTATGACCACTCTTGTGACACCTAGAATTGTTCTTGGGTTGTTCATATGTGGTGACTTATTTTGGTGTTTTGATTAATTGATTTAATCTTGAAAAATTGGATTTAAAGCATGAAAAATCATTAATTATGGTTATGGATCAGATCTGTGCAAACTGGAATTTTTGTGATGAAAATAATGTGTTATGAATGTATTGGATGTGTTTTGGGAGTTGGAACAATTGCCGGAAGGTGTTTCAGAGTTGAAATAAGCGAAAACGGCAAAAACGGCGTTACCGAGTGACTTTTGAGCCAACCGAGTAACGGCTGTCCAAAAAGTGAGTTCTTCACTGTTCGGGCAGCCCATGAACTTCCCTAACACTATTGGGGCTGACCTGGGCAGTCCCCATAAGTTTCGGGTGGTCGGTTCGGTTAAAAACGAGTTTTGCGTCATTTTACGGAAAAATGATTTTCGTAAAAGTTTCGCGCTGTTTCATATATATTTATGTCGCTATTTGATATCGAATAAATAGGTTTAGGTGAAATATGAATAAATTATTCATATTAGATATTGAATAATTTATTCGGTAATTTGAAAAAGTTTTAAATTACGACTTCGCCCGAACCGCGCTTCCGCTGCGCCCATCGCCCAAAACCCCAACACATGGCATATATATCTTGTACGTGTTTGCGATCTAGTAAATTCATAGCCATGGTATATTTTGGAAGCAAATTCCGAGTGTTATTTAGAGATCGTAAATTTGAAAGTCGACTATATTATACCTTAGGTATTTGACGTTCCTATCTATATACCCGGTATAATATTGATAGCCTGTGACAGAGGAATTCTACGTATGCAATGACTTCGACTTGCATAGTTTAGCAAGATTATCCGTGGTCATCATAATTTACGAGTGGGTGAATTATAGACACAAAATTTGATTCCGTGATGGATAAATCTAAACTTAGAGATTCCCACAATATGAAGTGTACTCGTTGAGCATTTGGACAACGTGTTATGAATACTACAGATTATTCATAATACTTCACCGGATTAAATGAGTTAATTCGAATGGTTTAAACGGTTAAACGAAAATACATGCATTAGGGGATTTTGGTCAATTAATAATTAATATGTATTTATATTTGATACAAAATTTGATTAGATACATATTAATTAATTGTCAAAAGAGATTTTGACACATGTCACTAGTATATGTATTTTGTTATTTAGTGTAAATATATATATATATATATATATATATATTATATATATATTAATAATTATATTAATTAATTATTTGGATATTTAAATATTAAATATTTAAATATTTAAATAATATAAATATTACATAATTGTTATTTAATATGTTTAACTATTATTGGTTACTAATAATATTAAACTTTAAGGTTGAAGTATTCAATTTGAATTTGTCTACTTTAACTTTATGTTTAATTAGATTAATATTCTTTTGTAATAATTATTGTTACACATGTTTAATTATTTTTGGTAACAAGTGGCATGCTTTATTTAAAGCTTGTAGTTATCAATTTGAATTTGATAACTTAAAGCTTATTAAATAATTTTGAAAAATGACCAAATTACCCCCAAGTTAGGTTACCCCTAGTATATAAAGTGAAAAATTATTTATCCTCTTTCATAAGTCCTCCATGTTCGAAATCCTCTCAAATATAAAGCTCCCAAAAAATAGTTCTTGAAGAAACTTGAGAGAAAGTGAAGAAATCAAGAAAAAAACTTAAGGAAATTAGGAGATTTTGAGGTAATCTTCAATATTCTTAAACTTAGAAAGTTTGTTTCTTGTTCTTGAGATCTAGAATAGTTCGAGGGGTTTCTTTCTTTCTTGAATTTTGGGGCTTTTTGATTTGGAGGATGAATTGAGAGGCTAGATGCATGTGTGATGTAAGATTAAGTGATATTAATGTAATATTAGTTCAATTTTATTATTTGATGACTTGTTGCCATTCTAGAGTGTTATGACCACTCTTATAACTCCTACAATTATTCTTGAGTTCTTCTTTGGTGGTGGCTTTCATTGGTGTAAATATTAATATGATTAATGTTGAGAAAATTGGATTTAAAGCATGAAAAATGATATTTTTGGCACCCAGATCAGATCTGGAAATTCTAAAATTTTGGTGATGAAAAATATGTTATTTAACTGTATTGGATGTGTATTGGGCATTGGAATAATTGTCGGAAAGTATTTCGGAGTGAAAATATATGAAAACGGTGAAAAACGACGTTACCGGGTGAATTTCGGGCTTACCGGATAACAGCTATCCAAACAGTGAATTGGTCACTATTCGGGCAGTACATGAACTGCCAAGTACTATTGGGGCTGACCTGGACAGCCTCATGTGTATTGGTTGGTCGGTTCAGGCAAAAACGCATTTTATGCCATTTTACGGAAAAACGTTTTCGTAAAAGATTCGCAATGTTTTCTAAATTATTGATATTGTTATTTGATAACAAATATAATATGTTTAGGTGAAATATGAATGAATTATTCATATTAGATATTGAATAATTTATTTGGTAGGTTTAAAAGTTTTTAAAGTTACGATTTCGTCCGAACCGAGCGCTTCTGCTGCGCCTTTGAGAAAACCCCAACAAAAGCAGCACAATGACGAGTCGCTAAATAGCTTCATTGATAGGTTCCACAACTTGGTGTTAAAATTCATGGCATACGAGTCCCTGGAGGCATTAGAGAGCTTTAAATTAGCCTTAAGGATTGGAAGGTTGTGGTCCTACCTCAGAATCCAGGAGATACCAGATTATGCCATGGCATTGGAGCAGGCGAGGAGGTTCATATTATTGAAGGAAAATGAGAAGATTTCTTGTGGGGGTGTTGATTGGGTAAAGAATGAACGAGGCAAGAAAATCATTGGGATACTGATAGTGGATAGAAAGGACCAAACCCGAGACGACATGAGTTCAGGCTAATAACTCAGGGTAATCCAACACATGAAAGTAGGCCTCCAATCAAGGTAGCGCATGTCACGGGGGGCACGGCGTACACTGCCCTCAACAGGCCTTTGGCGCAGATAATTCAGGAGATACAGGACAAAGGGCTGCTGATAGAGTCTCGACGAGAAGGTTCAAAATAGAAAAAAAGGTATTACATGGCCTATTAATGGCATCATAATACCATGGAACACGACACTACGAGCTATAAAGATCTGTAGGAACAGATAGAGGACCTGGTGCTGAATGACTACCTCAATGAGTGCATTGACCATAAGGCCATGAGGGTCAGGCAACGAATGGAGCAAAGGCATGTGTTCATTATAGCTAGAGGAGGAACGTTGGCCGGAGATTCAAATTAGGCAAGGAAGAAATATTGTCGGATCAATATCCCTAATGTAATGACTACAGAGAGAGCTTAGGGATTCAGAAAGCCAGACCGGTGCTAATAATGTTTACCGAGGAAGATGCTCAGGGTGTGAGCTACCCTCACAATGATGCATTGATAATCAAGGCCAACATTGGCGGTTCGGAGGTAGACAGGATATTGGTGGACCTTGGGAATGCAGTGGACATCATATCCAAAGAGGCTTTGAATGTTCTGGGGGTGGAGTTCACCACATTGATTAAGGACGCAACTTCATTGTACAGATTCAAGGGATCTACTGTCATCCCACTTGGTCGGGTACAACTAACAATGACCATTGGAACGAGCCCTAATACGCGTATAATTGATGAACACTAAAAAGTGCGCATTTATTAAAAGAAAAATTAATCATTTTACAATTTTTTTTTAGAATGGTAATATATTTCATAAGAAAAACACATTACAAAGAGAGAACAAAGTCCGGAAAGGGTCCTGTCCAAACCTCACAGCTTGGGTTGGTAAGACCAAACTTCGCCAACCTATGAGCTTTCATATTACAATATCTAGGAATGTAACTAATATTAGTGTCTCCCATTTTGTGAACAATATTCCGGATCTCGGAGATCAGCCAATGCACTTCACTATCACTGAAAATTCGCCTCGTAGCAAGCCCCACCACATTTAGAGCATCAGCCTCAACTAGCAAAGGTTTCAAGTTCAGTTGATCTGCAATTCTCTGACCCAACAGCATTGCCTCCGCTTCAACAAATTCCACACTGCCCATAAATTTCGATTGCTGACTTGTAGCCGCAATCACCTCTCCTTTTTCATTATGAAAAATAGCTCCCAGGCCTGCACGATTCTTATTCTTATCAATTGCCCCATCGACATTAACCTTGATCCAGGCCGTTGGAGGTGGAATCCACATCTGTCGTTCCACTTTGTGATCAACCATACTATCTGATTCCTTTCGCACAAGTCTATAGGATTCGTAAATATTTTCAGCTCTGTTCGTGGTACACCAATGTGCCTCCACCTTCTTTTAAAAAATGAATTGGTTTCTTGCCGCCCAAAGGGACCACAACAGAGACCCCATTCTCTCCATTTCCTCCTTACTTTCGGTTTCTTTTACAAAACAGAACAGACTCCAAAGGTTCCCAAATTTACTCCAATTCCTGCTTTTACCCTTTTCCTGTGATTTCCACACATGAGCAATAGATTTACAACTAACCAGTGCATGGAAAATGTTTTCAAATGCCCTGTCACAATGTTGGCAGATAGGAGAGCCAATTACCTTCTTTTTGGAAAGCGCCAATGAAGTGGGCAACAGATCAGCCAGGGCTTTCCACAATAAAATCTTGATCTTACTAGGGAGGAACATGCCCCAAACTAACCCCCACCAATCGCCACTCCCTATAGAACATCCAGCTTCATTTCTTTTTCTAGTCTTAAAGGCTATATGGTAGCAGCTCCTTACTGAGAATTTACCTTTTGAATCATAGTGCCAAATCAGTTTATCAGGTTCAGCTTGCAATGGGAGGGGGATATTTAAAATCTCATCAGCATCAGATTTGATAAAACATTGCCCAATCATTTCTTCCTTCCAACGGTTGTTTCCATCAATTAGCTCACTAACCCTTACATCTTTCAATGCATCCACCACAAGTACGGGTCTAAAAGTGGCTTCTCTTGGGATCCAGTGGTCCTGATTAATGGAAACAGGAGGAATACCGGAGGACGAGCTCAAGAGAATGGATACTGAAGCCAGTCACTGGGGTATTGAGTCCACCAGGTTGAGTCAGAGTTCAATCAAGTCAGTGTCAGTAAATGTCATGCATCATATTGTTGTTAGTAAAGACTTATAAGAGTTATTTCTAAAGTTGAGTTATGAAGTGAATTTGGGTATTTAGTCTGTAAAGCATTATGAAATCTTGATGTTGAGTTGGGCATCAGTCTCATGCATGATTTCTTATATAAGATGAGTTCAATATTATTAGAAAGTCAGAGGTTCATGGGATAGTTCGATATATTCCCTGCCGGTAGCATCTCCCGGATTGGGGATGTTACAGTTCACCAATCTTGGACTCGAGGAGTCTACTCAGTATATAAGAGCGGGAGAAGAGCTTGAATCAATGGAAATTTTTGGCTAAGAGAAGATAGTCAAGGTCGGGGTCGAGTTGGAGGAGAATCTGAAGGTTGGCCGTTAGTCTTTCAAAATACAGCACATCATCAAGAATGATACATTATGGCAAGCTAATTCTAAAATTTCCCATAATAACTTTTAATTTTATCCTCCGTCACCAAAGTTGACGTTACCGGTCATGTGTTTTCTTAGGGATGTAAACATAGTTGTATCTCCACACATTTGTCTGGAACACCCACTATCAAAGTAACCCATCTGGTTATCCCTAGCCTTAAGAGTAATGTATGCCAACACTCTTCTCTCATAACCAGAGTTCTTAGTAAGCATAGCTAGTTCTCACTAAAGAGTTTAGTCTGTTGGGCTAATATAGAAACTTTACAAGCTATATCACTAGAATCATTCATATGAGGAGCTTTCCTTGGCCTATTATTGTTATTTCTAAACTTAAAATACTTTAGTCGAGTATGTCATAGTTTTCCATAAAAGTGACGTATGTGCACAAGTCTAGTGTGATCATTGGGGTAATTAGACTGAGTCTTGGGGAGATTAAACTTAGGGTGAGGTTGCTTTTTGAGGTTCCTTGGATGTATATCTCTATTAGGTTCATCATGAATGTATTCTGAAGGGACAAACATAATTTCAAATGTCGAGGCTATATTAACCTTAGACTCCACAAATCTATGCCTATTTTATCACTAGATGACACACCTAGACCTAACATATAATCAAGCTTCTCATAGCCACATGAGAACACAAATAATTATGATCAAGTCTTTTCAAGGCCTTGACTTTTCCTTCTAAGCCCTTGTTTTTCTCTTTAAAGTCTGTAATAACTATAAGGTTTTTCTCAAGCTTGGCTTGAGTTTCATTTCTATCAAGTTCAATCTCTTTGAATTGTTTGATGACCTCAATATTTAATATTTTAGTGTTCAAACTCTCATTATATAGCTTAGTGTAGGCTATTTGAAGGTCATTATCATCATTATAGTCATTGTTTTTAAAGAGCTCTGATTTGTCCTTAGACTCAACAACCTCATTCCACTATTTATTAGAGTTCACGGTACTAGTGAATGCTATATGAGTAGCATTCCTTTTTTACTCAGAGTCATCAGAATCTTCTTTATCTTCTTATTCGTTATTAGACATGGATAAAGTCATGACCTTCTTCCCCTAGACTTAATGTATGTAGGGCATTCAGATATGAAGTGACCAATTCCTTGACATTAATTATATTTAATAGATTGGCATTTCCTTCTCTATCCACTCTAGGCTTTTTTCTACCCATTCTAGGTTGACTGTTATTGTCTCTACGTCTCTTAGTACCCCTCATATCAAAGCCACAACCCCTCTTCTTGGGGTTAAGGGAAATTTTTAAATCTCTTCATTAATATAGAAATATCATACTCTGAAAGTGAAGTATCATTTATTGGGATATATGTCCCAAAGCTTCATATAATGTAAACATAATTGTTTATTGAAATAATAGATGCATTATTCATTTATCAAAATTATTTGATTTAAATTGTGTATTGTAAATTATCTTGATTATCCTTGATTACTCAAGTGCTTTCAGACTTAGTGTATGAGTGATACATAAGAGGATTTAAGTCTGAAGTTAGTAATCTAAAATAATCTAGAGAGAGCAAGCAAAGCAGGTACTTTATTTGAGATTTATCTATATCTTCAGTCCATTCTATACTTATATAACGACCTTGATCTGAGATCGTTCATGTAGTGACATAAGAATGAATGCACCTTTTATGATATGATCATATAAGACTGGACTTAGATAGAAATGAATATCTTATAATATCTGTTAACTGAATTAATTCATTTTATCTACTAGATGGTCATGTATGGATTGATCTTAATCCTGAGTATACTTCGAACTCCTGCATGACAAGCTATATCCTTTGATTTACTAAGGTGAGGTTGGTGTAGTAGTCTCAGCCAATAACTACCTATTTTTGGATTATGTTTTGGTGTGTAGCTGGGAATGTTTTCCGTAGACATGGAGTTCACTCATTCTTACGAGAAGTAGAAGAGTATCTCTTTTAAGGGTTGATTCGGTACTTAACAATTAGAGCGCTCAAATCTTTCTATTGCAAATAGAAAGATTAATATTCATAATAGTTATGAATTAATTGTTCATTAGAGAATCAATGATACTTAAGGTATAAAATAATTAGAGGGGTATAACAGACTTATGACCCGGCTCTAATTATGATATATTCGTGAAGAGTCAATTCGTGTGTAATGACTATATCGATGGACACTGAAGTTGTTCGGCTAATATTTTCCATCTAAGGCAACGAGAGTGCAACTTCGAATTTTTAGTGGAATAACGCGAAGTTTATAATTCAGAATATTTAATTAAAGAGTTTAATTAATATACTGAGATTATTGGAGCTCAGAACCATAGGTCCATTTGGTCCCCGTGCTAGCTCGATTAACTGTAGCAAACCTAATATAATTGGATTGTCTAATAATATACTCACATAATATTTATATATTATTAATAAGATTAATAATATAATTTGTCACAAATGAAAACTATATTAAATGTGTTTAATATAATATTTTCTAGAATTATTTGATTATGAGATAATCAAATTGTGATTATGAGATAATCAAGTTAGTAATAATTATGAGATAATTATTACATCATAATTAAGGTAATTACATCATTATTATGATAATGATTTTTAATTTGTCTTGGATACAAGACCATATGACTTGTCATATTCTCCAATAATTTATGTCTAAGATTATGTATGACCTAATTGCCTAATTTTTTCCACTTCACATGTCTTTGTTTGGCATTCCATTTATTGTGTTTGCTATTACAATAGAATGACATGTGAGGATTTGTGATAAGATTGGTTGGCTTTTGGAAAAAAATATAATCTCTATCATTTCCACTCAAATGTAGAGTAAAGGGATTAGACATATCATTCGCACAAGTTTGTGAGAGAGATAGAGAGAAAATAAAATACAGAAAATTTTCTTCAAGTGTTTAAAGAAAATTTAATTTTCTCAAGTGTTGAGAATAAAAAGAAAATAAGAGTAAGTTAGATCTTCATCTACTTCATTCAATCTTTCTAAAAGCTAAAAGATATTGTGACAATATAATTCTCCAAATAGTTTAGAGATTTATCTTTGTAAGTGAAGCCCACACTTTGATTTGTTGGTTTCGAGTCATAGTTCAGAAGATCGGGTGGTTGATCCAAGCATCGGATCTCCAAGGAAACACAGTCACAACAAGGAAGCTCATTCACTGCAAGGAGCAGATTCAGTCTCCAAGAGTTAGTGGATTCAAATTCAACAAATGAGAAGGCAGAAAATGTTTCAAGGTCGATCCCGGAGCCAATAGTATTTCCGCTGCGCATAAGAAAAACCGTTTCCTACATCTTTATCATCATAAAATGAATTACATGCTTCCACTCTCAATGTTTTCATTGTTATGTTCTTAGACCTTTTAAATTTGGGAGCTTACTCTCATAAACCGAGAGGTTACCTACAAGGTCATCTAGTTTCAGATGATCTAAGTCCTTACTCTCTTTTATTGCTTTGATTTTAGTAATGATTCTTTCTGGTAGAGACCTAAGAAGTTTTCTAACAATTTTGTTCACGGGTATATTCTCTCATAAGTTAAAGTTGGAATTAACTATATCGATAATTTTAACATATAACTCATCAAATGTCTCATCTTTCTTCATGCGAGTAACTTCAAATCTTGAAGCAAGATCTTGAAGTTTGAAATTCTTAACAGACAGTGTACCATCATAAATAGTCTCAAGGATATCCCACACATCATTGGCAACTTCACATATGGAGACTCTCATAAACTTAATAGAGTATATAGTATTATGAAATGCATTAATGGTTTTACTATTCATATTATTATCTTTAAACTCCTCTTTAGACTATGTGAGTTTATCCTTAGAAGTAGAGACCGTTTATGGTGACCATGAGTTCTTTTCACCCATACTCAACGAAAATCCATACCTTTTGCTGGAGTTGATTCCTGAGCGTCAATCTGAATATTGTATTATATAGTATTTTATTATTTATCAATAAAATAATTGTATTTTAATTTCAATTTTATTATTGGTAATTATTATTGTGTCATTATTTTCTCTATGCATATTGGTTTAATATATATGTGTATATATATATATTTATATTATGAAAATGACACCAACCTTAGAAAAATCACGTAGTGATTCTAGACACTGTTATGTCGACATTGGGATAATATTACTATTATAAACTATTCTTGAAGTGTATATTCATAATCGTTGGTTTAGGAACAACGTCGATTCTGATAACCTAGAAGACTAACATTTGTTATAACCTAATGGACCATGACCAAAAGAAGCTCGTATAGACATGTGAGTATTCATTGGAGTGAAGTATTGAATGAATCATAGATGATTCCTACTAGTTGGTAGTACACACAACCAGTAATAGGAATTTCCGAGTCGAGTAGCATATGTGATTATTTGACTATAGCATAACATTGGATTTGTGTGTGATCCTCCACACTTAGATGACATGTATGTCAGAGACCTTTCATGGTCTGACCACTAGATGTTCGTTGGTGTGGACCGATGTACTTTTTGACTGATGTGTATCAAGATAGGATCTGTCGACATGTATATGTACCATAAGAGATTTATGTATCCACATTTAGAGTCACGATTCTTAAGACTCTGGCCAAAGCTGATCAACTAGGGTTGATCGCATTTTATCAGAAATAGTGTTCTGATTAGTTACAAGGAATCGTAGATATATTGACAATAAGAGATGTGACCTTTTGAAACTTGACGGTATAATCTATGTTTCCTAAGCATAACTCGGATTGCCTACGATAAAGGGATTGTTAAACATATGTAGTGATCTTTACTTGCATAGTTCAGAAAGTTCATTCATGTTCTTCACAATTCGGAGGTGGCCAAATTGTGTACATATGAGTTATGGTCATATAACGAACGTGTTTGAACTTAGAAAGTTCTGCAATATCAAGTGTACTCGTTGAGCACTTGGGTAGTCAATCATATTTGATAATCGATAATTTTTTATATTCAATTATCGATTAAAATAACTAAGTGTTATAAGATAACATTAATTATTTAATAGACCAATTAGGATTAATTAAATTAATCAAATTTATTGAATTGTTAAATGAATAATCATATAAGGGAAATATTATAATTTCATAAATGTCTCTACAAAAGAGGAATATTTTGATAATTACAAAATATGTATTAAAAGGTGTGAATATACTTGATTTAATTTGATTAGTCAAGTTGTATTATGTAATTATTAGATTACACCTAATATATATATTTGGACAAATGATAATTTGCCAACCTAAAAGGTGAATATGCTTGGCATTTTCCTTGGTATAAATACTTAAGATAAGCTTAAGGATTTCATAACTTTTAACCTCAAAAATTTGTAGGAGATGCTTTTGAAGTTCTTTATAATTTCAACCAGGAAAAGATTTTGAAGATTTGATCTCAAATTCATGTTTGCTAGGTAAAGTTTTGATGCTCTCTTTCATAATATGTCTTTAGTATCATTAATTAAGCATATGGTGATGTATTATGTGTTTGATGGATAATAACATAGCTTGAGGTTGAAATAAAGTTAAAGATTTGTGTATAGATGCTTTTAAATGCAATAAAGATGTGATCGAGTCCAGCTTTGTTTATGTTGGACATGAAACATGAAAGTTAGGGTTTTGAACTAAGTAAAAGTTTAGAACTTTGGTTACCATTCTAGAATCACTTGACTACTTTTGAGTGACCTAAAATTATTTAATGGTTACTTTTTTATGAGATTCATGTTTGGTTTGTATTTTAGATTCAAATTTATGCGTGCACACACACACATATATATATATATATATATGTTTTGAAAAGAATATTTGATATTAATGAAAATCATGTTTTTATCCTTTAATTATTGAGATGTATTTGATGATTATTGATGTTGGTTTTGATGTTGAAAATTAGATTTGGGGTGTTTTAAAGGGGATGGAGAAAAATTGAAGCACTCAGCAGCGCACAACCATAAAATTTGTAAGTACAGCGCTCACGCTGATGCACCTATCAGGCTGTTTAAAACCTCGTTTTTATGCTTCCTAACTTTGAATTATCTCAGAATTTTTTCTATGGACTCGAAATGGAGCATAATGTCCCATTTTATTTAAAAATTCATCCATTTTTTTGGTTATGCTATCTTTGACCTAATTCCGTTGCGAGGGGCTCTGATCCGACCTTAGGGGTTTCGGATTTCCCCAACACCTCTCATCCATGGATTTGAGAAACGCTTTCATGCGAACCTTCCAATAAGGATAATTAGTCTCATCAAAGAATGATGGACAATTAAGGGGTTCACTTCTATCCATCGCTAAAAGAGTTAGGGATCAAAGTTGAAAGACGATAAGGTTCTGACCCTTATACACCTATAAGGGAAATATTTGTAATTTTATGGATTTAAAAATCTTCTCTATTTAAGATAGGTCTAATTTAAAGTTTCTATGGCTAAGTGCATACACCATTAAGTCTAATGAAATACCATATTCTTAGACTGTGCAATAAACAAACAAACAGAAAATAAATAGTTGAAATAAACAAATGAAAAAATAATTTATTTACGAAGTGAAAAACTCTTTGCAGAGAAAAACTACTCCAGGTATAGGTTACCACCCAAATTCACTATATGAGAAAACTTAGAGAGATGATGAAAAAACCTTAAGCAATAATTTTCTAACTCGATTCCCACTACTATAATAATCCGAAAAACTCATCGAGTCCACACCAAGTAACCTTCTTCAGAACCTCTGAAGTCTTAGTGAATCAACTCTGTGAACTCGTGATGCCGGTACACGTTTGAACACATTGAAGAACATACATGTTTGTTCACTGGAAGGTTACGTTCGAACGCACTGACAAACATGTCATCCACGTGAGCTCACTGAAAGGCGTCGTTCGAACGCGCTGGCGAACATGATATGCACGTGAGCTTACTAGAAGGTTATGTTTGAATGCTATGATGAACGTGACCATTGAAATCTTCATCCAATCTCTTCCAAAGGCCGTCAATCTTTCCAAATTCTTCATGACTCATTACAACTCAA
This sequence comes from Zanthoxylum bungeanum, assembly GCA_019454045.1. Taxonomy (NCBI): domain Eukaryota; kingdom Viridiplantae; phylum Streptophyta; class Magnoliopsida; order Sapindales; family Rutaceae; genus Zanthoxylum; species Zanthoxylum bungeanum. The sequence goes on from SKCR01047788.1 coordinate 24,567, forward strand.
TTGAATGAAATTTGCCAACTGAAATTGGACTTAACAAGAAGTATCTTGGTGGATTGGACCTCGGTAGTTAGTAGATTTGGGCCAACAATTGGGCCCATGACTTGATCCTTTTTTTTTTAATTAATTATTTTGTTTAGTAACATTTTATAAACGTTACGAGTAATCTAACGTATCACTTATATAAAGTAATAATAACTTCTATTGAATATTATATTATAAATTGTAGTATCTGTTAAATACTACTAAATTAAAAGAATTTTAATTATGTGGGCTAATTTATTGGCCAAAATACTATCTATCACTTATGGCAGTATTTTTCTGGTTTTAGTGTGATTATGAATATGATTTTATTGCAGCTTGGGAGATTAAAAGTTGAATGTATACTGTATTAATGAAAGCTTTCAGAGATCCTACTGTATTATATATCAATTTTGGGTATTATATATATACTAGTTTTTGCCAGTGCCTACGGCACGGTGTTACAGTATTTGGCCCGTGCCTACGGCACGGTGTTACAGTATTTGCTCGTGCCTACGGCACAGTGTTACAGAATTAAATGATTTTATTTTTTAATTAAATGATGTTCGTGCCTACGGCACGGTGTTACAGTATTTGCCTGTGCCTACGGCACGGTATTACAGAATTAAATGATTTTATTTTAACTTTCTATTTTTTAATTTGAAAATTTGAAAATTTTTGACCATTTACATCAATCAATTCACTCTCTTTCCTCCAATTACCAATGAAATGATCTGGGCCGTCAATTAAGGCACATAAAGAGAACCGTTGGATACACTCTCTTTCCTCCAACACCATTCTCCTTTATTTTATATATATGGGTATTGCTACAATACCCTTGGGTATCAGATACCCAAGGGTTGGTAGCATTAAAAAACAAAAAAAAATGACTGTTGCAACCAATTACTCTAAAAAAAAAATTAAAATTTTTTTTTCATTATATAAATTATAAAATATTAATAAAAATAAAATTATAAAAAAAAATTATTGTAAGTTTTTAAAAATTTATTTTTAAAAATACTGAAAAAATAAAATAATATAAAAAATTTATTTTTTTATAATGCTGATAAAATAAAATAATATAAAAATATATTGCATATTTATTGGTAAAAGTTGCACGTTTAATGCTAGAGGTTGCATATTCAATGGTCATAGTTACAGGTGCGATTTTCGAGGCAGATGCAGTTGCATGTTATTGCTAAAGTTTCAAGTCCAACAAATATATTTTGCATGTTTATCGCTAAAGGTTTCATCTTCGAATTATTGCATAAGTATTGGTGAAAGTTGCACGTTTAATGCTAGAGGTTGCATATTCAATGGTCATAGTTACATGTGCGATTTTCGAGGCAGATGCAGTTGCATGTTATTGCTAAAGTTTCAAGTCCAACGGTTATATTTTGCATGTTTATTGCTAAAGGTTTCATCTTCGAATTATTGCATAAGTATTGGTGAAAGTTGCATGTTTAATGCTAGAGGTTGCATATTCAATGATCATAGTTACAGGTGCGATTTTCAAGGCAGATGCAGTTGCATGTTATTGCTAAAGTTTCAAGTCCAACGGTTTCATTTTGCATGTTTATTGCTAAAGGTTTCATCTTCGAAATATTGCATATTATTGGTGAAAGTTGCACGTTAATTGCTAGAGGTTGCATATTCAATGCTCATAGTTACATGTGCGAATTTCGAGGCAGATGCAGTTACATGTTATTGCTAAAGTTTCAAGTCCAACGGTTTCATTTTGCATGTTTATTGCTAAAGGTTTCAGCTTCGAAATATTGCATATTTATTGGTGAAAGTTGCACGTTAATTGCTAGAGGTTGCATATTCAATGATCATAGTTACATGTGCGAATTTCGAGGCAGATGCAGTTACATGTTATTGCTAAAGTTTCAAGTCCAACAGTTTCATTTTGCATGTTTATTGCTAAAGGTTTCAGCTTCGAAATATTGCATATTTATTGGTGAAAGTTGCACGTTAATTGCTAGAGGTTGCATATTCAATGATCATAGTTACATGTGCGAATTTCGAGGCAGATGCAGTTACATGTTATTGCTAAAGTTTCAAGTCCAACGGTTTCATTTTGCATGTTTATTGCTAAAGGTCTCATCTTCGAAATATTGCATATTTATTGGTGAAAGTTGCACGTTAATGCTAGAGGTTGCATGTTCAATGGTCATAGTTATATGTGCGATTTTTGAGGCAGATGCAGTTGCATGTTATTGCTAAAGTTTCAAGTCCAACAAATATATTTTGCATGTTTATTGCTAAAGGTTTCATCTTCGAATTATTGCATAAGTATTGGTGAAAGTTGCACGTTTAATGCTAGAGGTTGCATATTCAATGATCATAGTTACAGGTGCGATTTTCAAGGCAGATGCAGTTGCATGTTATTGCTAAAGTTTCAAGTCCAACGGTTTCATTTTGCATGTTTATTGCTAAAGGTTTCATCTTCGAAATATTGCATATTTATTGGTGAAAGTTGCACGTTAATTGCTAGAGGTTGCATATTCAATGATCATAGTTACATGTGCGAATTTCGAGGCAGATGCAGTTACATGTTATTGCTAAAGTTTCAAGTCCAACGGTTTCATTTTGCATGTTTATTGCTAAAGGTTTCAGCTTCGAAATATTGCATATTTATTGGTGAAAGTTGCACGTTAATTGCTAGAGGTTGCATATTCAATGATCATAGTTACATGTGCGAATTTCGAGGCAGATGCAGTTACATGTTATTGCTAAAGTTTCAAGTCCAACGGTTTCATTTTGCATGTTTATTGCTAAAGGTCTCATCTTCGAAATATTGCATATTTATTGGTGAAAGTTGCACGTTTAATGTTAGAGGTTGCATATTCAATGGTCATAGTTACATGTGCGATTTTCGAGGCAGGTGCAGTTGCATGTTATTGCCAAAGTTTCAAGTCCAACGGTTACATTTTGCATGTTTATTGCTAAAGGTTTCATCTTCGAAATATTGCATATTTATTGGTGAAAGTTGCAAGTTTAATGGTGGAAGTTGCATATTCAACGGTCATAGTTGCAGGTGCGATTTTCGAGGCAGATGTAGTTGCATGTTATTGCTAAAGTTACAAGTCCAACGGTTTCATTTTGCATGTTTATTGCTAAAGGTTTCAGCTTCGAAATATTGCATATTATTGGTGAAAGTTGCACGTTAATTGCTAGAGGTTGCATATTCAATGATCATAGTTACATGTGCGAATTTCGAGGCAGATGCAGTTACATGTTATTGCTAAAGTTTCAAGTCCAACGGTTTCATTTTGCATGTTTATTGCTAAAGGTCTCATCTTCGAAATATTGCATATTTATTGTGTGAAAGTTGCACGTTTAATGCTGGAGGTTGCATGTTCAATGGTCATAGTTATATGTGCGATTTTCGAGGCAGATGCAGTTGCATGTTATTGCTAAAGTTTCAAGTCCAACGGTTTCATTTTGCATGTTTATTGCTAAATATTTCATCTTCGAAATATTGCATATTTATTGGTGAAAGTTGCACGTTTAATGCTAGAGGTTGCATATTCAATGGTCATAGTTACATGTGCGATTTTCTAGGCAGATGCAGTTGCATGTTATTGCTAAAGTTTCAAGTCCAACGGTTACATTTTGCATGTTTATTGCTAAAGGTTTCATCTTCGAAATATTGCATATTTATTGGTGAAAGTTGCACGTTTAATGCTAGAGGTTGCATATTCAATGGTCATAGTTACAAGTGCGATTTTCGAGGCAGATGCAATTGCATGTTATTGCTAAAATTTCAAGTCCAACGGTTACATTTTGCATGTTTATTGTTAAAGGTTTCATCTTCGAAACATTGCATATTTATTGGTGAAAGTTGCACGTTTAATGCTATAGGTTGCATATTCAATGGTCATAGTTACATGTGCGATTTTCGAGGCAGATGCAGTTGCATGTTTATTGCTTAAGGTTTCATCTTCGAAATATTGCATATTTATTGGTGAAAGTTGCACGTTTAATGCTAGAGGTTGTATATTCAATGGTCATAGTTACATGTGCGATTTTCGAGGCAGATGCAATTGCATGTTATTGCTAAAATTTCAAGTCCAATGGTTTCATTTTGCATGTTTATTGCTAAAAACTTCATCTTCGAAATATTACATATTTATTGGTGAAAGTTGCAAGTTTAATGGTAGTGGCTGCATGTTCAATGGTCATATTTATGCGCCCTAGCACAAATATTGAGTGATTTTTTCGTAAAAATTATTTAATTTTTTGTTTTTCAAGTTTAAAATATTTGTTGCATCTTTTAAGGTTGAAAATCGATTCCATATTAAATTAATCAATTTCTACTTATTTATTTATGGTCATATTAAATTCGGTTATAATTACTAAAGTTAATGAGCATGAAGAACAATTTTTATATTTTGTTCATAAATTTCTATTAATTACCTAAGATGAGCATTTTTTTGAATGAGCACAAGTTAATAATCTTGAAATCTACTTATAATTTTCGTTAATTACATATGTTAATGAGCATGCAGATGGTTTTATACTTTTTTTTTCCGCTTACAATTTGCATTCATTACGACAATTATTATTTCGATTCATTTATTAAACGAAACGAATCGATCTCGATTTCGTCTTTAATTGTTATGAGTTTGAAGAAATGTATTCGTTTAATAAATGACTAATTACCTTTGAAAAAAATACCTTTGAAATGTATTCGGATATTAACTAAAGTTAATGAGCATGGAGGAAAAATTTTAATTCTTTTTTTTTATATAATAACTATTATTTCATATGAAAGGTAATTAGTATGAAAATGATTTTTTATTAATTACAGAAGATGAGAATTTTTTCCAATTATATTTGTTGTCTTAAATTTTTTAATTAACTTAAGTTAACGGACATGAAAATTACTTTTTATTAATTACATAAGATGAGAATTTTTTAATTATAGTCTTTCGGATAATTACTAAAGTTAATGAACATATGTTAATGTTCACATTTACTTATAATTTTCATTAATTACTTATGTTAATGTTGATATCTGTAACTGACCGAAATAACCGAAAAATTGAAAAAAAAAAAAAAGAAATATGATAAATTTTGAAAAATTAATCAATTATTTACTTATTTATTTATCTAAAGTATTAAATTTGTGTCATAACCAACATTGTTAAGACACTATAAGGTACCTAAAGCCAGCTACTGACCCAACAGGCAATGGTGTTTAACTGAGCCAAATAAGGTAAATATTTCTGCTTCTGCGCCTCTGATCTGTACAGTGCTATACTTGACAGTTCAGACAAGTTATATAAGGCCATAGTTTGTCAACAGGTTATTTTATCCAGTTACTTGTATATTATTTGGAAAATGACATCAAGATCCACCAATAGTGATCATTTTCAGAGAGGAATGCACCAATATAAAAGTAGAACAACTAGCATCAACTCGAGCAATGGTTAAATTGCATATTGATGGTTTGAAGTTGCATGTATTGGTTATATCTAAAAATTACAAATTATTCACTTATCATGTTTATTACTTCGATTCGATCTCGAAGTCGTGTTTAATGATTATAAGTTAATACAAAAAGACGAAACATCAAAAATAATAAGCACAGATTATTAATATTGATATCTATTTATGGAATACGAATTTAACATCATGACTACGTTGAAATTATATTTTCTAAAGTGAATGAACATGGAGGAAAATTTTTAAATTTTTTTTTTTATAAATAACTATTATTTCATATGAAAGGTAATTAGTTTGAAAATGATTTTTTATTAATTACAGAAGATGAGAATTTTTCTCAATTATATTTGTTATCTTAAATTTTTTAATTGACTTAAGTTAATGAACATGAAAATGAATTTTTATTAGTTACATAAGATGATAATTTTTTAATTGTAATCTTTCGGATAATTACTAAAGTTAATGAACATATGTTAATGTTCATATTTACTTATAATTTTCATTAATTACATATTTACTTATAATTTTCATTAATTACTAAACTTAATGAACATATGTTAATGTTCATTATTTAATTTTTTTTTTTTCAAGTTTAAAATGTTTGTTGCATCTTTTAAGGTTGAAAGTTACATCTATTTATGGAATAAGAATTTAACATCATGGCTACGTTTATTCGTTACTGAATCGTTTGATTAATTATTTATGTTAATGAGCATGCATATGAGTTGGAAAAAATTGATTCCATATTAAATTAATCAATTTTCTACTTATTTATTTATGTCAATATTAAATTTGGTTATAATTACTAGTATTTCGGATATTGACTAAAGTTAATGAGCATGGGGAGAATTTTTGGATAACTACTAAAGTTAATGAGCATGAAGAACAAATATTGAGTGATTTTTATTTTTATTTTTTTTTGTTGTGTTTTTAATTTATCTAAAAACACCTATTACATTATGCTAGGGCGCATAATTTACGTAGTATGAAAATGAATTTTTATTAATTACATAAGATGAGCATTTTTATTAATTACAGAAGATAAGCATGAAGATAGATTTCTTAATGATGATATTTACTTAGAATTAGGTATGTCAACAGTTGGATATCCAAGCATTTTGGACGAAATCGAAACCAAAAACAATATCTCAAACCATAAAAATTTCATAACAAAACTTGGAGTGATTATAAAGCATAACAAAACGGTCACATAATATTGTCAACTAATTAACATATGATATAAAGATTTTTTTTTCTTAACTAATATTCATTCCTTCAAATGAGACCAACTCCAAAAGGAGGCTTCTTGATTTTATTTTCTCTTTTACTTGAAGTCAACTAATACAGAAATTATTGATGACCAAGTCAACTAATGGGCACATTGGAGATGTTAGGCATGCGGTTGTAAGGTTTTACTTCTTGTTTGCATTGTGCACACATCTGGTGGCCACAATTTTATGCATTGTGTACACGCTCAAAGCATATGCATCACAACTTATTTTCGCTAGCTTGCATTGAAAGAGAACAAAGCAATCTCAATTAAAATAAAAAGTTCACAAAATTGCAACAGGAAAAACAAAATAGGCTCATGCTTATTTTGAATTCCATAATCACTCAATCCATTCTAACAAATCCTTAATCACTTATTTTGAATTTCATAGTCATAAAATCCATTCTAACAAATCCTTAATCCATTTACATTGCATTTCCTCAATCAAAGACGAACATTAAGAAAAAAGTAAGACTCAACGAGACATTGAGATAAAGAGATAAAAGCAGAAGGGGAAGAGGGCGTATGCGAGAGAATAAAAGGCAACGGAAACACAAGGGTTTATGGATTTGTGACTCACAATAAAGTGCGCCTTAAATAACACTAAAATTGCAACATACAACTAACGCAAATGTCAATCCTTTCTCCGTAAATGACCTTTCTTTTTAGTGTTATTTAGCATTCTAGCTGTCAAATTCGGAGGTTTCACTCTTGGTATTTGCAATGAATTCAGTTGTTATTGTGTGTTATATTCTCCCACCGCTAATTGTAAGACCTCATCATGTATTGTCATTCGACGGATAGTCAATAAGTTGCAATGCAATTATAATCCTTCCTTCTTGCGAGTCATGCTGTTCCAAATGATGTAAAACATGTTAATAAAACTAGTAAATATATGTACCACATAAGAAACTCAACTCAGTAAATATATATCATCTAAAATAATCCCATCATACAAATCAAGCCCAACTAAATATAAACAGTAGCAGTAAATATATAATCTAAACTTGTAAGTATATATACCACCCAAGAAACTCGACTCAGTAAATATATACCATCCAAAACAATCCCATCATACAAATCAAGCCCAACTAAACATAAGCAGTAGTAGTAAATATAATCTAAACTTGTAAGTATATATACTGTTGGATAATATGACCAATAGCGTCACTATTTGTACATATCATAGTGTTGTTGTACAAATTAACTATGTGATAAGGAAATTTCACTCTCATCATTTGTGATTAGATCACCTTAGATATATAAATGAAGAGAGGTCCATATGATTAGTTCATGGATTGAATGATATGAGACATTATCAGTCCACGAAGGATTAATCATTAAATATCCCTAGTCGTAGTATTATCGAGACTGGACATCGATAATGCGGAATAGGCTAGTATTGCACTTGTGCGCGTTGTGAGGGCACAACAGCATAGTTCTCATATATTTGGGTATTGGATACTCATGCAAGTACGATAGGAGGTTGTGTTTCACCGATGTTACGGGAAACAGCTTCGCTCTGGATAGACCCCTCGGAATCCCATTGGTATTATGACTATGTGTCTATGGGAGTCCGACATCAGGGTAGGTGTGTATGGTCTTAACCTGAGACTTACCCGCTAATGCTTACGACAATCAATATACTTTAGTTGAGGTCGTCTAAGACTCTAACCGGTTCTGTGTACGCCAATGCTGGGTATATTGAGAATCGTAGAGTATTGGGTGTGATGTCAAGACGGAAGTATCACTCCAGTCATAGTGGAGATGATGTCACGCAGGATACGGTATTAGTGCTCTTAAGTGCTGGCCGGCCATCGGGATATTATGACAAGGTCATGTTTATCCGATTATAGAGACTAGTTACCAGACATCCGACATGTGCTTCGGACGGGGCAAACACTTATCCAGCCCCAGCCCTAGCACGTGACTATCCGATAATGGGCCGATATACACAATACTTGGTATACTACGCTTGATATAGATCTTAAATATTCTTAGATGAATATGACCGGAGAATTGGTAGACTTCGTGCTTTGCTAGAAGCCGATCTTGTCTCGTAAATCGGTAGAACGTAGTACTTGGTACGTACGTGATTCGGATACTCCGACGACCGTATTTACTGCCAACTTATCCGGGGATCTCATGGGTCACTTCCCGATAATGCACCGATGACGCATAACTCGCACTCATTAATAATCTGGGATTATATATAGAAGAGAGAGAAAATTAATCTAGGATTAATTACGGAGATATTTTATCTAGGATATAATATCGTCTAAAGAGAGAGAATGATTAATTTGGAATTAATCGGTAAATTAATATATTCGATATATTAAACGAAATTAGATTTCGACGCGGAATTAAAATTAGATTTTAATTCGGGCGAACGAATTAATTTAGAATTAATTCGTTAGCGACGTGAATAGTGAATTTGCTAGGCGTAATCATTTAATTACGACGCAACGGAAAATTCGCTAATTAGGAATTAGCGAACCCGAGCCCGAGTGTGATTACGAGCGCATTCGTATTTCGAATTCGAGTGCGGCAACGCAAGTCACATCAAGCGTCAAATCATTCGTCACATCAAGCGTCAAATCAAATGTCACTTTGAGTGATGTGATTGATTGATGTGATTGATTGATTGATAGACTTACATCACTTTATTAAAGTGACAATGAATAGTTGATGTAAGTTGTTGGAATAGTGTTGGTGGTTGAGAAAGCCATTACCATTTATTTTATTTGATATTTTAAATGGTAAATGCTTTAATTTTTGGAAAATATATAAAGCATTTTTTGGTAATTCATTTAACAAGTCAACCATTACACAACTCCTTCATTCTTCTCTCTTTCTTCTCACGCCCAAAAGGGCTGTTTTCTCTTCTCCAACACAGCTCACTGCCGTGAGCTTCAAGGGGAGTAATGAGTGTGTTTTTGTTGCAAAACACAAGTGCTAGCACACTTACGAGACTTGCGAAGGTGTTAAGGAGGTTCACCCATGAGGCGGGATCCATTCGACGAAGTTTGGAGCTTCAAATTTGGATCCAAAACTGCCCAACCAGTGAGCAAATCTGCACAGCTTGGGCGTGAATGGCAGTAAGCAAAGTGGCTTTATTCGTCTTCAAATCGTCTCAACCGATCGATGTGAGTATTCCGCTACCTCCGTTGATGTATTCACACATGTATTTCATTGCTTGTTTGATCTTGGGACCTGGTCAATGGGTCCCGCTTGACTGGGATCATTAGGTTTGTTGTGCCAAAGCCAAGGCCTAGTTGATTCAGAGGAAAAAGGTTAGGGTATATATTGGATATATAGGCATATATAAGATATATGTTTAGGACTTGGATGTCCACCTACTGGATCTAGGAGTTGGATGAGATCCAATTGATCTTCGAGATCTACCTAGTTAATTATCATACAATTTGTTGGCCAAAGTCAAGATTGTGTGATATTTAACGGGATCCTAGCCCACTAGGAAACACGGTTTCCCGAGTACTCGACAGAGGGTTATAGGCTCGACGAAAAATAGTGGGAGGCAAGAATTGAATTTGCAATATTCGTTCAATTACTCGCCATACACGCTCATTCAAATTATCACTCGTCAAATATATTAAAAGTATTAGTTGGACTAATATTTATTGTTGTTTTAATAAACAGTTGGACTGTATTATAGTTGATTATATATAATTGGATTATATTAATCAATATATTTGAATTAATTAATTTCAGTTTACAGTTGATTTTATATTGGATTATAGTAATCAATGTAATTGAGGTTAATTAATTTGGATTATATTTGATTATATAGTTGGACTATTATAATCATTATATATATAGTACCACTAATAATTGATTAAATAGTTGGACTATTGAAATCAAGAAAGAATTGAAAAGTTGGATATTTAAAATATAATCTGGGATTAAATGTTTTAAATGATTTAATTTTCAAATTGGGAATAACAATAGGTTACTTTATTTGATAAAATAACTTATTATACCTTAAGCCCAAAATTAAGCAAATAAGTAGAGCATAAAATCTTTGGAAGATTTATGTGATGATGACTTTAGTGCTTAATTTAATATACTTGTCATAAATCTAATTTTAGATTTAAGAAGTATTAAAATTGCAATTTATAATTCTTGGAGAATTAATTGACTATTCTAGAGGAGATAAAGTCAAAGTTTGCAATTGGGCATGTAGCACGAGGTGCACATTGTTTCGATATTCTAAAAACCCAAGGCTTGGCCTAAGGTTCCTGAAATATTGAAAAGGATAATTGACATATCCCAAAGTGACTACCATTTGGATATGGCAGACACGAAGGAATTAAAGAAAGGGCAAGGCTCTTACTTTAAAAATGTTTGTCAAAGTTATGTTCACTACTAGTATTGAAATTAGATTTTAAATACTTAGTGTGGTACATAGAATATATGTATTGATGTTCAGAATCTGCTTTGAGCAGGATACTGACTTCAAGCTGAGATTGCTCTGCGAATCGGAAACGGGACGAAAGTCGCTGTTTCGACCGTAGATACCTAAGTTTAGGAACTACCCTTCGGGTATGTACTTAAATTAGGAACTGTTATAATGTAACTAGTTTGACTAGAGACATTATCTCTATATCAGTGTTTAATCCATTGTGGATAAACCTTTATATTCTAGAACACTAAGTGTTTCATTATATAAAGATGATACTGAGATAAACACATTAGATGTGAATAACAGAATTTATATTTTGAATATAATTAAAATCTCAAAACATATAAAATGACAAATAAATAGCTCAAATTGATTTGATCAAGTAGAGACTTATTTGTGGCATTGTTGTCTAGGACAGAATTAAACAAGAGTCGTATATCCGCACTTTTGAAGAGTGGGTACTAGGACTGATTTGACTATTCAAATAAAGTCTACGAATCTAGTTTATTAGGTAAAGTACCTAAAACACTGTTTACTTGGTAATAGTGTAAGTGCCACCGATCTGTTAGCCCTATTCATGGTGAAGTTAGTGGGCCCATATCTAGCTAGGCTAGATGTGAACATGAATATTTCGTGACCTTAACGGATGTGGCATCACGTTATAGTTATGTGTTTCTTTTGAAGAACACAGATCGGAAACTTTTAGAGTTTCGACACGAAGTAGATAAACAGATCGACTATAGTATTATGCCGTCACGGTAAGACCGTAATGGAAAATACTTAAGCAGTAAGTTTCAAACATACATGAAAGAGTATGGTATTCTTTCAGATGAGGACTCCTCCCGAGACACGTCAGTTTGACGGTGTGTCCGAACTGAAAACCGAATTTTGTTGGACATGATAAGGTTTATCACGAGTCGCTCTGAGCTATCATTTCCTTCAACAGGATATGTATTTACAGTGCAAAACTTATTTAGAATAAGGTTCCATATAAATCTGTTTGACAGATATCGTATAGGATATGAACAGGAAAGAAACAGGGTTTCTCATTCCTAATAATTTGGGTATGCCAGGCATAAAGTTTGGATGATACCAAACTAAGGACCCAAATTGGATAAGTGCCAATTATAGGCTATCCTAAGGGAAACCATAAGTATAGTACTTATAAATCTCACATGAGAACAATATGATTGTTGCTCACCATGCGGTTTTCCTAAGAGGAACACAGATATGCAGTGGTCAGTGGGAGGATAGTGATACTCGATGAAAATCGGAGTAATACTATTCAAGGCACAAAGTCCTTAATGGAACATAAATAATTCATCAAGGATGAAACTAAACCATTAATCTTCGAATACACAAGAACCGCGTAGATCGGAGAGAGTCAGAAAACAACCTGGGGTATGGGTTTCTGATCTCACCTCATAAAGATATTAATCTTTGGAGGTATACCAACCGACTACGTTTTGAGGAAGTGATACAAGGTATCGACTCCCTATTATGGCAAAGTGCCAAAAGTCTGAAATGAATTCCATGAATAACAACTATGTTTGGATACTAGTTGTTTGTACCGCAAGGCATTGTGCCTATTGGTACTGTAAACGTCTTCAAGGAAGACATACATGGATGGAAACATACCAACGTACAAAGCTAGGCTTGTGACGGAAAGGTATCGTTATCAGCATTATGTTAATAACGGTTCAACCTTTTACCTGTTGCCATGGTAAATCCATTTTGATGATGCTTGTTGATACTGCATATTTCATTTATGAAATGTGTTAGTTAAATATCAAAATCGCCTTCCTGAAAAGGAAACCTTTTGGAGGATATTTTCAACATCCTGACGATTTTGTATAACCGACAAACAAGGTTTGCAGGTTATTCGATCCATGTTTGGATTGGAGCAAGCATAAGGTTCTTGGAACTGTCGTTTTGAAATAATCATAATGGTTTATGATTTGACTCAAAACGAAATAATTCTTGTGTATATAAGGAGGTTAGTGGGAGAGCACTGATAATGAAATTCCCATAAAGCAATTGGTGAAAGCTTGGCTTTCATAGAAATTCTCCGTAGAATTCTGGAGAGTAACAACCTTTATTCAAGGAATAAAGATCTACTGGGATAGATTTGGAGTTGTTAACACTCTCTGGGAAATTGTACATTTAAAATGTACTTGATATGGTGTCTCATACGCTTTGAGCATATGGAGTCACAATCGGGTCAATCCAAGTGATAGTCACTGGATTGAAGTTAAGGGCATCTGTTAGTATCTTAGAGAACTAAAGATGCTGTCTTAAACTATGGAGAAGGAGAACTTGAAGTGACTGGGATCAATGCCGCAAGTTTCCAAACAGTTAAATACTGCGGTACTATAAAGTTTGAATAACGGGACAGTGAGCTGGAAATCTTCCGAGCAAGATACTGTTGCCGAATAAACAACAAATGCGGATTATTGCTGCGGCTGAGGCAGCAATAGAAGCCATTTGGGTCGATAATAAATCTAATTAGATTAGATATAGTTCTGTTAGCAGCTGAGCTAGGCGTCAGCACAAGGCTAAAGAATTAAAGGTCTCATCGACGATCCAGATATATACTTCTATATTCATCTGATTCGTTCGGATCATACATCGTGGCGATGTGGTGATCGTATAAATCGCGTCAGACGATAATCATGAAATCCGCTGACGAAAACCTTTTCTCAGCAATTTGAGGGAACCGTACATAGTTCGGGTGTTAGACACTCAGTGACTGGCTATGAGCCAAGTGGGAGATTGTTGGATAATATGACCCATAGCGTCACTATTTTTACAGATCATAGTGTTGTTGTACAAATTAACTATGTGACAAGGAAATTGCACTCTCATCATTTGTGATTAGATCACCTTAGATATATAAATGAAGAGAGGTCCATATGATTAGTTCCTGGATTGAGAATGATATGAGACAGTATCAGTCCACGAAGGATTAATCATTAAATATCCCTAGTCGTAGTATTATCGAGACTGGACATCGATAATGTGGAATAGGCTAGTATTGCATTTGTGCGCGTTGTGAGGGCACAACATCATAGTTCTCATATATTTGGGTATTGGATACTCATGCAAGTGCGATAGGAGGTTGTGTTTCACCGATGGTACGGGAAACAGCTTCGCTCTGGATAGACCCCTCGGAATCATTGGTATTATGACTATGTGTCAATGGGAGTCCGACATCAGGGTAGGTGTGTATGGTCTTAACCTGAGACTTACACCGCTAATGCTTACGACAATCAATATACTTTAGTTGAGGTCGTCTAGGACTCTAACCGGTTCTGTGTACGCCAATGCTGGGTATATTGAGAATCGTAGAGTATTGGGTGTGATGTCAAGACGGAAGTATCACTCCAGTCATAGTGGAGATGATGTCACGCAGGATACGGTATTAGTGCTCTTAAGTGCTGGCCAGCCATCGGGATATTATGACAAGGTCATGTATATCCGATTATAGAGACTAGTTACCAGACATCCGACATGTGCTTCGGACGGGGCAGACACTTATCCAGCCCCAGCCCTAGCACGTGACTATCCGATACTGGGCCGATATACACAATACTTGGTATACTACGCTTGATATAGATCTTAAATATTCTTAGATGAATATGACCGGAGAATTGGGTAGACTTCGTGCTTTGCTAGAAGCCGATCTTGTCTCGTAAATCGGTAGAACGTAGTACTTGGTACGTACGTGATTCGGATACTCCGACGACCGTATTTACTGCCAACTTATCCGGGGATCTCATGGGTCGCTTCCCGATAATGCACCGATGACGCATAACTCGCACTCATTAATAATCTGGGATTATATATAGAAGAGAGAGAAAATTAATCTATGATTAATTACGGAGATATTTTATCTAGGATAAAATATCGTCTAAAGAGAGAGAATGATTAATTTGGAATTAATCGGTAAATTAATATTCGATATATTAAACGAAATTAGATTTCGACGCGGAATTAAAATTAGATTTTAATTCGGGCGAACGAATTAATTTAGAATTAATTCGTTAGCGACATGAATAGTGAATTCGCTAGGCGTAATCATTTAATTACGACGCAACGGAAAATTCGCTAATTAGGAATTAGCGAACCCAAGCCCGAGTGTGATTGCGAGCGCATTCGTATTTCGAATTCGAGTGCGGCAACGCAAGTCACATCAAGCGTCAAATAATTCGTCACATCAAGCATCAAATCAAATGTCACTTTGAGTGATGTGATTGATTGATGTGATTGATTGATTGATAGACTTACATCACTTTATTAAAGTGACAATGAATAGTTGATGTAAGTTGTTGGAATAGTGTTGGTGGTGGAGAAAGCCATTACCATTTATTTTTATTTGATATTTTAAATGGTAAATGCTTTGTAATTTTTTGGAAAATATATAAAGCATTTTTTTGTAAATTCATTTAACAAGTCAACCATTACACAACTCCTTCATTCTTCTCTCTTTCTCACGACCAAAAGGGCTGTTTTCTCTTCTCCACACAGCTCACTGCCGTGAGCTTCAAGGGGAGCAATGAGTGTGTTTTTTGTTGCAAAACACAAGTGCTAGCACACTTACGAGACTTGCGAAGGTGTTAGGGAGGTTCACCCATGAGGCGGGATCCATTCGATGAAGTTTGGAGCTTCAAAGTTGGATCCAAAACTGCCCAACCAGTGAGCAAATCTGCACAGCTTGGGCGTGAATGGCAGTAAGCAAAGTGGCTTTATTCGTCTTCAAATCGTCTCAACCGATCGATGTGAGTATTCCGCTACCTCCGTTGATGTATTCACACATGTATTTCATTGCTTGTTTGATCTTGGGACTAGATAAAACCTAACTATACCACCCAAAACCTCATCTCAGTAAATATATACCATCCAAAACAATCAAGTCAGTAAATAAATTAATATATGGAACTGTGATGCTCTTCGAAGCACTAAAATATGAAAGAAAGTTAAACATAATAGTCCCATCATACAAATCAAGACTAAACATAAGTAGCAGCAGTAATGATCTACTCTAAACTGTAATAAAAAAAATCACGTACCATATAAGTTATTCGGTGCCGACTCCCGGAGTATTAATTTTCTTCACAGGAGAAACCAAAGAAAACTGCATGATCCAGAAACCCATCAACTTAAACAAGATTACTGAAAATAGATGCAAACATA
>SKCR01047789.1:0-50462 GCA_019454045.1 Zanthoxylum bungeanum
CAGGAGACTGGCCTCAGGAGAGATAGATATCCGAGTTGGAAATGGGACAAGAGTCGCCGTTTTGGCTGTTGGGACTTATATTTTGGAACTGCCCTCGGGGCATGTACTAAACTTATCAGACTGTTATTATATACTAGTTTGACTAGGAATATTATATCTGTATCTTTATCTATTGCCCAATGTGGGTATACTTTTGTTTTTAGAAACACTGGGTGTTTTATGTATAAAATGATATGGAGATGGCAGTGCTGATGTGAATAATGGTCTTATATTTTGAATATAAATCAATCTCAAACATAATGTAACAAACAAAAGCTTAAATTAAGTAACAAAGATGAAACTTATATGTGGCATTGTCGTCTCGGACACATTAACAAGACTCGCATATCCACTTTCGAACAATTGGTACTTGGACGGATTTGATCCAAATTCATATGACGTCTGCGAATCTTATTTATTAGGCACAATGCCTAAAACACCTTTTAGCGATAAAAGTGCACGGGCCACCAAACTGTTAGCCCTCGTTCATAGTGACGTATGTGGGCCCATGTCTAGCCAGGCTAGAGGTGGATATGAATACTTCGTAACCTTTATGGATGATGCATCACGTTATGGTTATGTGTATCTTATGAGACACAAGTCGAAAACCTTTGAGAAATTCAAAGAGTTTTGACACGAAGTAGAAAAACAGACCGGTAAAAGTATTAAAACATTACTGTCGGACCGTGGTGGAGAATACTTGAGCAATGAGTTTCTTGATTACTTGAAAGAGTATGGTATTCTTTCACAGTGGACTCCTCCCGGAACACCGCAATTAAACGGTGTGTCCGAGCGGAGAAACAGAACTTTGTTGGACATGGTAAGGTCAATGATGAGTCACACTGAGCTGCCTATTTCCTTCTGGGGATATGCATTGAATAGTGTAATACTTATTTTGAATAAGGTTCCGTCAAAGTCTGTTCAACAGACTCCGTATGAAATATGGACAGGAAAGAAACCGGGTTTCTCATTCCTGAAGATTTGGGGTTGCTGGGCATACGTTAAACGTTTGGATGGTACCAAACTTGAACCCAAATCGGATAAGTGTCTATTTGTAGGTTATCCTAGGGAAACCAAAGGATATTACTTTTACAACCCACAAGAGAACAAAGTATTTGTTGCTCTACATGCGGTTTTCCTCGAAAGGGAATTCCTAAATGCAGTGGTTAGTGGGAGGAAAGTAGAACTCGATGAAAATCGGAGTGATACTATTCCTAGCACAGAATCCTTAACAGAACATGAACAGTTCATCAGGGATGAGACTGTACCACAATCTTCGAATACACAAGAACCGCGTAGGTTGGAGAGAGTCAGAAAACAACCTGAGAGGTATGGTCTTCTGATCTCACCTCATGTGGATATTAATCTTATTGAGGAAGACGAACTGACTACGTATGAGGAAGCGATACAAGGTATCGACTCCAATTTATGGAAAGATGCCATGAAATTCGAAATGAATTCCATGTACACCAACCAAGTTTGGACACTGATTGATACACCAGAAGGCATAAAGCCTATTGGTTGCAAATGGGTCTTCAAGAAGAAGACCGACATGGATGGCAACATACAAATGTACAAAGCTAAGCTTGTAGCGAAAGGGTATCATCAACGACATGGTGTCGATTACGATGAAACCTTTTTCTCCCGTTGCCATGATTAAATCCATTCGGATAATGCTTGCTATTGCTGCATATTTCGATTATGAAATATGACAGATGAATGTCAAAACCACTTTCATTAACGGAAACCTTTTGGAGGATATTTATATGAAACAGCCTGACGGTTTTTTCGTACCAAAACATGCAGACAAGGTTTGCAATTTAAATCGATCCATTTATGGATTGAAGCAAGCATCGCGTTCTTGGAACCAACGTTTTGATGAGATCATAAAAGAATATGATTTCATTCAAAATGAGGATGATCCTTGTGTATATAAGAAGGTTAGTGGGAGCGTACTGACATTCATTGTCCTTTACGTTGATGATGTATTGCTTATAGGCAATGACATTCCCATGCTACAATCGGTGAAAGCTTGGCTTTCATTAAAACTCTCCATGAAAGATCTGGGAGAAGCAGCCTTTATTCTGGGAATAAAGATCTACCGGGATAAATCTAGAAAGCTGCTTGGACTCTCCCAGAGCACGTACATTGACAAAGTGTTGAAGAGATTCAACATGGAACAGTCTAAGAGGGGACTGTTGCCAGTGTCACATGGTGTCACTCTATCTAAGGACAAGTGTCCTAAAACACAAGATGAGAGAGACAACATGAGTCAGATCCCGTTCGCTTCTGCAGTCGGATCGATCATGTATGCCATGATATGTACGCGACCTGATGTCTCATATGCTTTGAGCATGTGTAGTCGCTATCTGGTCGATCCAAGAGATGGTTACTGGGTTGCGGATAAGAACATCCTTAAGTATCTTAGATGAACTAGGGATGCGTTCTTAATCTATGGAGATGGAGAACTTGAGGTAACTGGGTTTACTAACTGGGTTTATTGACACAAGTTTCCAAACCGATAAAGACGACTGTAAGTCGTAATCTGGGT
The DNA here is from genome assembly GCA_019454045.1 of Zanthoxylum bungeanum. NCBI lineage: Eukaryota > Viridiplantae > Streptophyta > Magnoliopsida > Sapindales > Rutaceae > Zanthoxylum > Zanthoxylum bungeanum. The sequence goes on from SKCR01047789.1 coordinate 2,591, forward strand.
ACATATTTTGTTTGAACAACAAAGCAGTAAGCTGGAAATCTTCCAAGCAAGAGACTGTTGCCGATTCAACAACTGAAGCGAAATACATTGCTGCAGCAGATGAGGCAGTAAAAAAGGCAGTTTGGATCCGTAAATTTCTAATTGGATTAGGAGTAGTCCTCCATTAGCAGCTGAGCCCATTCCATTGTATTGTGACAATAATGGGGCTATAGCGCAGGTTAAGGAACCGCGACCTCATCAACGATCCAAGCAAGAACTTCGATGTTTCCATCTTATTCGTGAGATCATACATCGTGGCGATGTGAATATCAAGAAGGTCGCATCAGAGGACAACATTGCAGATCCGCTGACGAAAGCTATTCCTCAGCAAAAATTTGAGCGACATGTACATAGTTTAGGTGTTAGATACTTGAGTGACTGGCTATAGGCCAAGTAGGAGATTGTTGGACAATTATGACCCATAGCGTCACTATTTGTAAAAGACACTGTGGTTTTTGTACAAACTAACTATGTGACAATGGAAATTGCTATTTTATCATTTTGTAATTAGATTACTTGAATATATAAATGATAAAAGTCCTTATGATTAGTTCCGGATTATAAGTTATGAGACGATATCAATCCACTAAGGTTTAATCATTAAATATCCCTAGTCGTAGTATTATCGACACTGGACATCGATAATACGGAATAGACTAGTATTGCACTTGTGCGCGTTGTGGAAGCATAACATCAAAGTTCTCATATATTTAAGTATTGGATACTTATGCAAGTGTGATAGGAGGTTGTGTTTACCGATGGTACGGGAACAACTTTGCTCTGGATAGAGCCCGCGGATCCCATTGGTAGTATGATTATGTGTCTATGGGAATCCGCATCAGGGTAGTGTATTTGGTCTTAACCTGAGACTTGCATCGCTAATACTTGCGACAATCAATACGCTTTGGTTTTGGTCGTCCGGGACTTTAACAGGTTCGGTGTACGCCTCTTTTGGGTTTATTGAGAATCGTAGTGTATTGGGTGTGATGTCAAGACGAAAGTATCACTTGAGTTATATGGAGATGATGATCACGCATGGATACATAACTGGTTCTTTATTATGTTGCAACTATCGGGATAATATGACAAGGTCATGATTATCTGATTATAGAGACTAGTTGCTTATGATCCGATATATGTTTCGTACGGGGCATACACTATTCCAGCCCCATGCCTTGCATATGACTACGTAATACTACGTATACTACGTCTGACAAAAATTATATATTCCTTAAAGAATTTTTCTAGAGAATTGGGTAGGCACGACGCTTTGCTAGAAGCCAACCATGTCTTGTAAATCGGTAAGAACATGGTACCGGGTACGCACGTATTCGGATAGTCCGACGACCAGATTTACTGCCAACATATCCAGGGATCTCATGGGTCGCTTCCCGAAGATTCACCGATGACGTATGACTCGAACATAATTAATCTCGGATTAATTAGAATAGAGAGAAAATTAATCTAGGATTAATTACGATACGAATTTATCTGGGTTAAAATTTAACTAGAAGGGAAAGAACGATTAATTTGGAATTAATCGATTAAATAATATATTCGATATATTAAATGAAATTAGATTTCATAACGGAATTAAAATTGGATTTTAATTCGTGCGGACAAATTAATTTAGAATTAATTCGCAAGCGGCTTTCGTAATCATTTTACGAGGCATTATATTTAATTAAATATTATTTAATTACGTAACAACGGAAAATTCGTTAATTCGGAATTAACGAACCCTAGCCCGAAATGTGTTTGCGGGCCCACTCGGATTTTGAATCAAGTGGGGCCTACATAAGTCACATCACCTAGTCTATCTCATCACCTTTTGGTTGATGGAAGTAGTTAGTTGTTGGTGGCTTGTTCAACACACAAGTGTGAAAGGCATGAGTGACCTTTACCAAATCTTGGATTTGGTATATCATTTTTTGTTTTTTGAAAATAAAAATAAGTCACACAATTCATCCTCTCATCTCTTCTCTCAACCGAAACTCTGCCTCTATTTTTCTTGCATTTTCCGAGACTTACAAAGAACAAAGGGAAGACTTTTGTTGTAAATTTCTTCCATAGTTAGCACTAAAAGAGTCATTCAAATGTGATAGGAAACCTCCATTGAGTTTGGTGTTAGAGATATGCCCTATACCCAACTTGTGGATGGGCTATATGTACATGTATTTGTAATATTTTCATTAATTAATAAAATGGCAATCTTTATTATACGTGTCTTACAAAACTTATATGAATCATCAACACTGTAATAAAGCCCTTGGAGTAATAAGACGATGGCTTCCATGCCTTATGAGAATCATTACTTTTAAATGGTCATAGTCATAGTTTTGTGAATAATCTGAGCGTTCACAAAGCGAAGAGACTAGCATGATGATATGATCCGCCCTTAAGTGGGGTAGCCGATCTCATAGGCTACTAGCGGAGATCCGTTCGCTTGGTGTATCACATAGATGCATGAGTTGCTCGTGTCCATCGAACTGACCGCCGAAAGTTTTCATATGGAGTGTGTATCCCATGTGTCTGTGAGAACTTTCATGTATCGATTATATGACTAGTCCTTAGACTTGAGGTCTTTACAATCGTATGTGTGGATCAAATAACTTTGACATTCTCCTTCCCCGGTTCATAAGATCCGGTCATAAGGGTATGATTGGGTCATTTGTTGAAACACATGAAGTTTGTAAAGATACAACAGAGAATCGCCACACTCTCAGATAATATTTTCTTATAAGAGTAGTATTCCATTTCGCGGGTTGATATGTGTGATCAGTGCTTGAGACTATGGCCACATCGGAAGAATCATGTGAGATTCTTGGGTTAGCACGATTCATGACACTATCAACATCATACCTTTGACCATATGGGTAGACACCATCTGTACCCTAGGTCAATAGGTGGGGATACGATGAGGTTAGGGATCGTATCATATAAAAAATGGCATACATAATGGGTATATATATCTTTCCTTCTCATTTGGGGGGCCTTGGCATGTTGCTAGATGTCAACCTTGGTCATTGAAATCGAACGACCATCTGATCAGAGGATAATTTATCATGATTCATTTCATGTCCAACTTGAGGGGAACCCAAAAGGTCACACATAACAAAGTTGAAGTCAATGGTTAATAGTGCACAGTACAAATATAACGGCATATATGATTGCTGTAGGAATTGTTCATAAATGGTTCAATGTGTTTAATTATTGAACAAATCATTTATGAGGTTCCATAATGGCTTAGGGATTGGTGAATGAAGATAGAGGCACTTTGGGAATTGGAATAAAAAAAATTAATTACTATTCACGTGAATAGTAAAATTTTTTTGTTATTTATTTTGAATTCCTATTCGGCCCAAACTCTTATTAGGGTTTTATAATCTCATTAAACCACTAAATTAAGATCCAATGGCTAAGATTAAATTAGCTTTTATCCCACATCAGATTCTTAATTAATTTTGTTGTCTTTGGAGCACTATATAAACCCAAAGAATTCTTCACAAATTTTTGCACCAAACATTTCATATATTGGGTTTAAATAAGTGAGCAACTCTAAAGTTTAAGAGTAAGCCACTGATTTTGAGGATCCTTAAGTTTAATTGACTAAAGGAACTTCAAGTTAAAAGTTTTGAGTTATTTGCCTAGGCTAGCACCAAGGGCAAAATACCTGTGCACTCAAGGCGTAGTCTTGCCGTTGAGTTTTGGCTTTGGTGTGTGCATCTTTGGAGGCCACACACTTGGGTGGCTCGTTGGAACGTGGAAGAGCTTGCTGAGTTCGAGAAAAGCTTGTAGATTGGAGGGAGGACTGGAGGAGTCTTCGGTTCAAGTAAGTCTTTTTCTTTCTTTGTTTTAATTAGAGTTCTTTTGATAGTTAGCATGTTTAGGTTTATGTTCTTTTCATATTTTATAGTTTTTATGCTTAGAATATATAGTAACATGCCTAGATTTGTGGAATAATCAAAACAAATGGTTCTTGGGCAAAGGGAATGCGGCATAATAATTTTGATTTTCAGCTGCGCACTCGCGGCCGCTTCCCAACAGTTAGAATCTCATTCACCAAGCTTGGAGCTCAACACACAATCATTCAAAGAGGAGCTTGGAGCACTTCAAGGGAGCAAAATTTTTGTTCTCAACCCATCCACACAACCGATCAAAGTGAGTATAATTTCCGCTATATTTCTTTTATTATTCACACATCTTTTATGCTTAATGATATTGGATTTGTTCTTAGAGAACCCAACAGTATTTTAGCAGCTGTGCATTTTAGAAAATACATAGGGTTGTGACTCAACACAATATTATTCTAAAGATGAATTGATTCTCTTATATATGTGTAATAAATCAGTTTGCTAACCTGGAACACGAAATTCTGCAAAAGCCTCTGTCGATGGTCAAATGCAAATACCCAGTGTAACTTAATTAATCATATTCCTATGTTAACCAAGTTATCTGAATTCATTAAGTTCAAATTCCAATAATGGCTACCCACGCCCAACAGGTATATGTCTATCCTGTAAGGAAATCTATTAAAGGATTATATATCCTCAATGAAGATCGTGAGCTATTGAATCTAAGGCTGAAACCTAAAATCCATTTTCCAAGTTCATTTTAAGTTTACCACATCAATCTTATTGGTGATCAGGCAACAAGAAGCATTAAGCTTAAGATTCAATAAAAAAACTAAAGAATTACCTATTATATAATTAAATCAATTATTAAGCTTATTAATATTGTGTTTTATCACTTCTCTAGAATAAAAAGAAAATGTTGGGGGTTAGGGGATCTACTTTTAGAAATCTCACTTTATTATAATATGGAAATTGTCAGTATTACCCATTTAAGTTGAACCAACCATAAAGGCAGTGTTATTATTTATCCATAAACCAGCTTATAGGCGGTAATCATCTGTCACCTAAAGACCGACCATATAGGCGGTGTCACATTATGTTATATAAATAAAACCAGCCATTAAGGCGGTATCAACTTTTAATCTATATTAAATTACAATTTCCATATTATAATTAAAGTGAGATTAATCTACATTTTTCTATTTCTAATTTAGAAATCTCCCTTATTATAATATATAAATGTGCGTGATATGTTGGGTTCTCTAAGAACAATTCCAAGATAAATTAAGCGTAAAAGATGTGTGAATACGCAAAGTAATATAGCGGAAAGTACTAACAATGCTCGGTTGTGTGGATGTGTTGAGTTCAAATATTTTTTCTCCTTTAAAAGTGCTCCAAGCTCCTCTTTGAATTGTATGATTATGCTCCATGCTTGGTGAATGAGATTCCAAACTCAAGGGATGTTTCCCTATCACCTTTGTTGACTCCTTTAAGTGCTAGCTTAAGAAAATTTTGCAACAAAATTTTTCCTTTTTAAGAGAGCAACTCTCGGCTTTTGGAGATGGAGAGGAAGAGAGTGAAATTTTCGGTGAAGAGAGAAAAAAGAGTGATGAGTGTTTAAGTTAAATTATTTTCCAAAAATAAAAGTCATATACCAAATACAACATTTGGAAAATGTCACTCAACCTATCAAATAAAATAATGAAATGTGTATTACAAGTTACCATCAACTAATACTAACTTCCATCACCATAAAGGTAAGTAAAGTGACAAGTGATGTGACTTGTGGTGGGCCCCACTTGATTCAAAATCCGAGTGGGCCCGCAAAACACATTCCGGGCTCGGATTCGTTAATTCTGAATTAACAAATTTTCCGTTGCGACGTTAATTAAATCAAATTTAATTAAAATAATTATGCCTAACAAAATTACTACTAAAGTCGCTCGCGAATTAATTATAAATTAATTCATTTTCCCGAATTAAAATCCAATTTTAATTCCGCTATGAAATCTAATTTCATTTAATATATCAAATATATTATTTAATCGATTAATTCCAAATTAATCGTTCTCTCTCTTCTAATCGAATTTTATCCCAGATAAATTCTCGCCGTAATTAATCCTAGATTAATTTTCTCTCTCTCATAATTAATCCCAGATTAATTCTGTTCGAGTCATACGTAATCGGTGAATCTTCAAAGAGTGACCCATGAGATCCCTAGAAATGTTGGCATTAAACGCGGTCGTCGGACTATCCGAACACGTGTGTACCTGGTACCACATTCCTACCGATTTACAAGACATGGTTGGCTTCTAGCATAGCGCCGTGCCTACCCAATTCTCCAGAAATATTCTTTAAGGAATATATAATCTATAACAGCCTTAGTATACGTAGTATTGCGTATTGCGATCCAGTATCTTATGTCACATGCAAGGTCTGGGGCTGGAATAGTGTCTGCCCCGTACGAAGCATATATCAGATCACGAGCAACTAGTCTCTATAATCGGATAATCATGACCTTGTCATATTATCCCGATAGTTGCAGTAAAATAGAGAACCAGTTCTGTATCCCTGCGTGATCATCATCCCATATGACTGAAGTGATACTTCTGTCTTGACATCACACCAAATACACTACGATTCTCAATAAACCCAGAAGAGGCGTAAACAGAACCTGTTAAAGTCTCGGACGACCAAAACCAAAGCGTATTGATTGTCGCAAGTACTAGCGATGCAAGTCTCAAGTTAAGACCAAATACACCTACCCTGATGCGGATTCCCATAGACACATAGTCATACTACCAATGAGATTCTGCGGGGTCTATCCAGAGCGAAGCTGTTCCCGTACCATTGGTAAACACAACCTCCTAATACACTTGCATAAGTATCCAATACTTAAATATATGACAACTATGCCGTTATACTCCCATAACGCGCACAAGTGCAATACTAATATATTCCACATTATCGATGTCAGTCTCGATAATACTATGACTAGGGATATTTAATGATTAAACCTTAGTGGATTGATACTGTCTCATAACTTATAATCTGGAACTAATCATAAGGACTTTTATCATTTATATATTCAAGTAATCTAATTACAAAATGATAAAATATCAATTTCCATTGTCACATAGTTAATTTGTACAAAAACCATAATGTCTTTTACAAATAGTGACGCTATGGGTCATAATTATCCTACATGATAATTACCAACCAGCCATATAGGCGGTATCCTGATTAAGTCAAATTAATAATTAATTACCAACAGACCAACCAGGCGGTATCCATGCTTAGTCAAGTTAAAACCAATTTATAATTAATTACCAACCGACCAATATGACGGTATATTCGTTAAGTCAGGTTTTAAATAGTTTATATATTATAATTAAGGGAGATTAATCTAAATTATAATAGTAAAAAGCTTCACCCTTTCCCAGCAGTAAATTAACTACTGAAACATAAAGGAAATAAAAAGAAAAATAATAAAAATAATTACTGAAAGTAAAAATGCATAATTAAAATTACTGAAAGTAAATTACTGAAATTAAAAGTGCTGAAAGTAAAGTACTGAAAGTAAAGGTGCTGAAAGTAAAGTACTGAAAGTAAAAGATACATAAATTAAAATTAAAAGTAAAAATACATAATTTAAATATTAAAAATATTTGCAAAACAGATGCAATCCTTTAAAGTCTATAAAAACCCAAAGGAAATCAAAAAGCAAATGAAGTGCAAATGGCCTCAATTTATAGGCATCTGGACATGCCCGCGTCGCGACGTGTAAGTTGTTCTTGCGTCGCGACACGGAGACGCGTTGAAAAGTCAAATACGTGTTGAATTGTTGACTTGCTGACGTGGCACGCGGCTTTGACTATTTACTGCAGACGTGGCACACAGTTTCTGACGACCCAATAGAATTATGACATGTGGCACGCGACAAATTTTGGTCCACTGAGATGGTGACACGTGGTAGGCGATGATTGGCTGATGATGACGTGTCGTCCACGTGTGATGTTGAATTGGCATGCAGCTGATGTGGCGGACACGTGTCAGACATGTAGATGACACGTGGCTGACATGTGTCATGCGGTTGATGCGGTTGAATAGGAATATGACACGTGGCACGTGGAGTGTCGGCACCATATGATTATGACATTTGGCACGGCACACGTTAGCATGATTTGATGTGATGTTTACACGTGGCAGGCGTACGTTAGTATCCGGTGTATTTTAACGGCGCATTTTAGTAGCTACGTATTTTAGCAAATTTCTCTGATTTTGACACATGTCCCGACTTATTTTAGCAGGACTTGGCGCACGTTAGCGGTCGCGACGCAAGAAGGAAAGTACGTCGCGATACGAAAAATTAACATTTTTCCCTTTTGTCCATTGTTTCACTGTTTTGGCCCTGAATTGCTTCCAATGCTTTCCAAACTTTATTTATCTGTAAAACAACACAAAACACATCAAAACGTTCACAAAACTCGAGAAATTATACAAAATATTAGTCCAAATGAGTGGGAAATAGTGATATAATTATCACTCATCACACCCCCAAACCTAACATTTTGCTAGTCCTCGAGCAAAATAATAAAATAAAATAAGATAAATATTTTTAAGCTAAGCCACTTTCGTAGGGATCACGGTTGCATTTAGCATATACAACAAGCCTTTAAACCCCTAGGTGTCCATAGTGGACGAGTTGTAGTTTCGTGAGGGCTTACAGCAACGATACCCACAAACGTCAAACTAATTTATTAAAAGTAAAAAGATAATACAACTAATGCACACAAAAGCAAAAAGACAAGAGAAAATAGAATAAAGAAGTTAGTGACTAAACATGTGAAACTTCTTATCCAAATTAATAGTTGTTTTCTTTCTTTCTAAATTACCGAATAAGTAAATTCTCCGATTATTTTTTACCATTCTTCATATACACAGCCAACAAAATATTAATCAACTCATTTTTGCCCACAATAGTCACAAGTGTAGTTGAAAAGAAGGTAATATTTTTGTCCTAAAGTTATATCAGAATTCACACCTTTTTTAAGCAATGGAATATTTTTTTGATTTTTCTGATTTTTTTTTATATACAATATCTTCCATCCATGTAGCGATTTTTAGGCTAGTGACTCCCAAACCAGTTGGCTTTAGGGTACTAGGTGTTAAGACACCCCTACGAACTTAATTACTCAGACTTCAGATATATATATATTTTGCAACATCCTTGATCCATGCAGCGAGCTTTGGGCCAGTGACTCCCAAACCAGTTGGCTTTAGGGCACTAGGTGTTAAAACACCCATACAAACTTAATTACTCGGATCTTAGATGCCATTTTTCTTTTTCTCACTTTCTTTTATCCCATCGTTTTTTAGATGCTTCCTCCAATTAAACTAGAGCACTGAATATTACAATCTTGTCAATTACAACTCATGTCCGTATGTTACCATGTATGTTGATAATATCTGTCAACTGAGCATATAAAGAGCCATTTTAGTCAGTTTTATGGAGAATTCACAAATTAAATAATTCAAAAGGAAATAAACAAAAATTAACTTGTTCCGAAATAGGTTGAGATACGTCTCAGGAATGGAAATTCCTTACACAGCTATCTTACACCAATTTCACCAGATTAATCAAGTTAAAAACATAAAAACACAAAATATTTTTTTTGATTTTTGTAAAATTTTTTAATTTTTTTGAATTTTTCGAAAATTTTAGACTAAAAATAAAAACTACAAAATACTACAACTATTCCTACCCCAAAACCTAAATGAGACATTGTCCCCAATGTCTTAAAAAGTAGAAGATGAGTTTCGAAGATAGTACCTGGTTCGCTGAAATTCTCCCCAGTAGTGCTTGACACACTTGTTTTTAACCTTGAAAGTTTTGTTGGAGTCAGGATCATGTATCTCAACGGCTCTATCTGGTAAAACTTTGGTGATCACAAATGGACCTGACCACCGTGATTTTGGCTTCCATGGGAAGAATTTCACCCTTGATTTGTTTAACATTACCTTCTGCCCTGGTTCCAGTTGTATGCGCACTAACTTCTCATCATGTCTTTTCTTGCCCTTTTCTTTATACAATTTGGCATCCTCAAAAGGCTGTTTGTGAAATTCCTCCAATTCGTTGAGCTGGTAAAACTTTTTCTCTTCTGTTGCTTGTAGTGCAAGAATTGGCTTCTTCAGTACAAATACGCTTTATCTTTAGGCTCCACAGGCAATTGACATGTTTTAAGTTTGTCAGTAGATCTTTGCATTGCATTGGAGTTCTGAATGGTACTGTGTATCACATCAAGTTTGAAACATTCCTCCTTCTTTTCATCATCTGGGAAATTCATGGCCTTGAAAACATTGAATGTTACTTCTTGGTCCTGTACCCTCATGGTTAGTTCTCATTTTTGTACATCAATAATGGTTCGACCTGTAGCCAAGAATAGTCTCCCGAGGATGATTGGCACGTCTGCGTCTTCCTCCATATCAAGGACAATAAAATCTGCTGGGAAAATGAATTTGTCAACCTTGACCAGCACATCTTCAACTACACCTCTTGGAAATACGAGCGTTCTATCAGCAAGTTGTAGTGAGACTGAGGTGGGCATTGTTTCTCCAATCTGCAGTTTCCTGAAAATAGAAAAAGGCATCAAGTTAACAATTGCACCTAAATAACATAAAGCCTTACCAAAGTTATGTTCTCCTATGATGCAAGGAACAATGAAACTGTCAGGATCTTTCAACTTTGGGGGAAGTTTCCTCTGAATGATAGCGTTGTATTCTTCTGATAATGCTACTGTCTCGTAATCTTCCAATCTCCGCTTTCGTGAAAGAATGTCTTTCATGAATTTGGCATAGCTGGGCATTTGTTCCAACGCTTCTGCAAATGGAATGTTGATATGCAGCTTTTTGAAGATCTCGAGGAAACGAGAAAACTGCTTGTCAGATTTTTTCTTCTGAAGACGCTGAGGAAAAGGTGGAGGTGGAATGATCTGTTCTTTTTCCTTTGCTTCTTTTCCCCCGTCAGTTGCCCTGTTTCTTTTGGAACTTCCTCAGCAGTTGTTTTGGCTCCAACATCTTTGTTGATTTCAGTACCGCTTTTTAACATGATGGCATGACACTGCTCCTTCCATATGTTCCTTGGATTTGGTTCTGTGTTGCTAGGAAGGGTACCTGGCGGTCTGTAACTCTGAGCATTGGCCAGTTGTCCGATTTGATTCTCCAGTGCTTTGATGGAAGCTGATTGGCTCTGAAACATAGCATCATACTTTTTTAACTGAGTCAGCACTTCTGCTATTCCTGGTTCATTTGTTTGCTCCTGGCCTTTGTTCTGTTGCTGGAATTCAGGTGGTGGATTGTTCTTTTGCCCTGAATTGTTGCCCCATGAAAAATTAGGATGATTCCTCCACCCTGGGTTATAAGTGTTGGAATATGGATTGTTCCCCTGTCTGTTGAAATTGTTGACATAATTCACCGTCTCTTCAAGTTGGTTGTAAGATTCTGACTCAGGTATTCCTCCAAATGGTGAACTTGTGGATCCACCATTAACTTTCATGTTAAGAATTTCCAGATTTTTGCAAATCACATCCAGCTTGGAATTCAGTGCTGTGTTGGCTCAAACTTCATAAATTCCTGCAATTCTTTGGATCATGCTCCTTTTTGTTGGCCACAAGGAGTTGTTGTTGGTCATTTCTTCATTTAAATCCCAGGCTTGATCTTCTATTTTTTCCATTAAAGCTCCTCCAACAGCAACATCAATTGTGGTTCTCATTATTCCAGAAAGTCCATTATAGAAAGTTTGGACTTGAAGCCATTTTAGAATCTCATGGTGAGGACATTTCCGGAGCACATCTTTGTACCTTTCCCAAGCTTCGTAGAGAGATTCTGAATCTTGTTGTAGAAAGGATGTGATGTCATTCCTCAGTTTTCCAGTTCTGGTTGGTGGAAAGTACTTTGCAAGAAATTTGGTGGCTAAAGTGTTCCAAGTTGTGATGGAACCTGCTGGTAGTGAATGTAGCCAAACTTTGGCTCTGTCTTTCAAGGAGTATGGAAAAATACGCAGTCTCATTGCTTCTTCAGCTTCTCGGTTGTAATTGAAAGTGCCGCAAACTTCCAGGAAGTTACTGATGTGGGCATTAGGATCTTCAGTTGCATTCCCCCCAAACTGAACTGACTGCTGAATCATATGAATGCATGTTTTGATGTCACCCGCATTTGCTGGTAAATGAGGAAGTACAATACAAGAAATGAGTCTGCCAACCATCAGAATGGTTTTGTCTCGAATGGGAATTGGTGGTGCAACGTTCAAAGGTTCATGTTCCATGTTGACTAAAGCTTATTGGCCTTCTCGCCTTTCCCTTCTCAACTGTCTGATGGTTCTATCAATTTCTGGGTCTAGCGGTCGGAGTTCAAAGCTTCTGGTTCGTCTCATGAAGTTTCTGAGAACATGAAACACAAGAAAAAAACAACAATAAGTAAAAAGAAATTAGATACAAGTAAAGGTATCTAACCTTAAAACTAATAGTGAAAGATAAATAAGTCCCCGGCAACAGCGCCAAAAACTTGACCGGCGTAAACACACACGTATAACGCAAGCGTACATATCGTTCAAGTAGTATAAAAATATCGATCCCACGAGGACTTAATATCTAAACTATTAATTTTATGAGGTCAAATGATTACTAGTATCTAACATGTTGTTTGATTGATTTGAAATGGTGACGATTCTAAATTTAAAAACAAGTAAATAAAATTATTCGAAAGTAGGTTTTAAGAAAATTAAATATTAAAAACTATCTAGGGTTGTGATTTCTTCTAATATCATTTTAAAGATGAAGTGATTATTTTATAGTTGGGTAATATATTGATTTATTAACCTGGAACACTAAATTATGTGTAAGCCTCTGTCGATGGTCAGACACAAATACCCAGTTTAACCCAATTGAACCATATGTCTATGTCAACCAAATTATCTGGATTAATTAAGTTTAAGTTCCAATTATGGCTACCCCCGCCCGACATGTATATGTCTATCCTGTAAGGAAATCTATTAAAGGGTTATCTATCCTCAAGGAAGATCGTGGGCTATTGAATCTAAGGCTGAAACCAAAAATCCCTATGTCTAGTTCATTTTAGATTTACCAGATCAATTTTATTAATGGCCAGTTAATGAAAAAGCATTAAGATTAAAACTCAATAAATAAATCTTTATAATACCCAAACTATAATCTAACCCCTTATAAACCGGTGATATTAAAAGTCATCACAACCCCAGATAACTAATTTAGTTACAACACATAAATAGGGCTAGTAAAAACTTGAAAATAAAAGACATAAAGTAAAAATGCGGTAAAGTAAATTCTGAAAAGTAAATTACAATAAAATAAAATGCTAAGGTAAAAGGAATTACTTTTACTACTACCAATTTAGATATCTCCCATAATATAATATATAAACTTGTGATAACATTACCAACCAGCCATATAGGCGGTATCCTGATTAAGTCAAATTAAGTTCAACCAGCCATTAAGGCGGTAAAAAGATTTGTCCATGAACCTGCCATATAGGCGGTAAGAAAGTTTAATTACCAACCGACCAATCTGGCGGTATCCTTGATTAGTCAGGTTTAAACCATATTAAAAATGAATTACCAACCGACCAATCTGGCGGTATCCTTTTTAAGTCAATATTTTAAATAGTGAATATATTATATTCAAGGGAGATTAATCTAAATAGCAATAGTAAAAGAATTACCTTTCACCCTAGCTGGGGAAGTTACCTTCTCATGGTGAATAGTAAAAACTGTAAAAAGTAAAAAAGTAAATTACTATTATTACAAAACGTAATTAAAATTAATTACAAAACTAAAAACTAAAAATCAAAAGAAACTAGAGAGAGAAACTCCCTCTTTACATCAAAGAGATGAGAGAGTGGTACCACTGAAACTGAGATTTCGCGCTCTATTTATAGGGGTCAGTAAGGGTCGCGCGTCGCTACGCCAAGTTCGCGTCGCGACGCCAAGCTCGCGTCGCGACGCGAGTTTTGTCGACATGGCACGCTATGGTTCGTCGGTTGCAGATTCTGGATAAAAGGATAAGGTAACACGTGGCAAGGTGGTTGGGGCTCAATTATTGTGACACGTGGCTGCTTCTGATTGGTCGGCTAGATTCTTATCCGCCACGTGTCAGATAGGGATAAGAGAGCCAATAATTGATGCTAACGTGGCACTGACGTGGCAATTTGACTGTCGGCACCATAGAATCGCGACACGTGGCACTTCTTGATTGGCTGATGATGACGTGGCAGTGAGGTGGCAGGTTGACTCGGTCAACTGATGATGTGGACGATGACGTGGCTGATAGGTGGAGTGACACGTGGCGACACGTGGCGATGGTGACTTTTGGCACCGTATGATGATGACATGTGGCACGGCGCATGTTAGCAGATCGGCTGTGATGGTGACACGTGTCACGACGCACGTTAGTAAAGTCAAACTTTTCTCAGATTCTGACTTGTGGACTCGGCGCACGTTAGCACTGTTCGGTGCACGTTAGGCGTCGCGACGCGGAAGGTCTTGGCGTCGCGATGCGGAAAATTACCAAAATGCCCTTTTTGCTAATTTTCAATGTTTTGCTCCAAATTACCTCCAGAATGTCCTGAAACTTTATTTATCTACAAAATTACACAAAACACATCAAAATATTCACAAAACTCAAGAAACTATACAAAATATTAAGTTAAATGAGTGGGAAATAGTGATAGATTTACCACTCATCAGGTATATCCACACTTTCGAAGAGTGGGTACTAGGACTGATTTGATTCTATTCAAATAAAGTCTACGAATCTAGTTTATTGGGCAAAGTGCCTAAAACACTATTTACTTAGTAAAAGTGCAAGTGACACCGATCTGTTAGCCCTAGTTCACAGTGAAGCAAATGGGCCCATGTCTAGCTAGGCTAGAGGTGGATATGAATATTTTGTGACCTTTACGGATGTGGCATCGCGTTGTGGTTATGTGTTTCTTTTGAAGAACACAAATCAAAAACTTTTAGAGTTTCGACACAAAATAGACAAACAGATCGGCTATAGTATTATACCGTCATGGTAAGACCGTAATGGAAAATACTTAAGCAATAATTTTCTAATATACTTGAAAGAGTATAGTATTCTTTCAATAAGGACTCCTCCCGGAACACGTTAGTTTAACGGTGTGTCCGAACTGAGATAAATCGAAATATGTTAGACATGATAAGGTTAATCATGAGTCGCTCTGAGCTATCATTTCCTTCAACGGATAAGCTTTAAACATTGTAGAACTTATTTTGAATAAGGTTCCATTAAAATCTGTTAGACAGATTTCATATTAGATATGAATGGGAAAGAAACCGGGTTTCTCAATCCTGATAATTTGGGAATGTTAGGCATATGTTTGGATGATACCAAACTAAAACCCAAATTGGATAAGTTCCAATTGTAGGTTATCCTAGGGATACCATAAGTATAGTACTTATACAACTCACAAGAGAACAATTAGATTGTTGCTCACCATGCGGTTTTCCTAAGAGGAATACGTTATGCAGTGGTAAGTGGGAGGATATTATAACTCAATGAAAATCGGAGTGATACTGTTCCAGGCACCGATTCCTAATGGAACACAAATAGTTCATCAAGGATGAAACTATACCATTAATCTTCGTATACACAAGAACCATGTATGTCAGAGAGAGTTAGAAAAAAACCTAGGGTATGGGTTTCTGATCTCACCTCATAAAGATGTCTATCTTATTGAGGTATACCAACTGACTACGTATGAGGTAGTGATACAGGGTATCAACTCCCTATTATGACAAAATGTCATGATGTCCGAAATGGATTCCATGTATATCAACTTAGTTTAGAACTAGTTGATGTACCACAAGGCATTGTGCCTATTGGTACTATATAAGTCTTCAAGGAAGACATACATGGAAGGCAACATACCAACGTATAAAGCTAGGCTTTTAAGCGGAAAGGTATCGTTATCAACATTATGTTGGTTACGATTCAACCTTTTAACTGTTGCCATGGTAAATCCATTTAGATAATGCTTGCTAAAGCTGCATGTTTCATTTATGAAATATGTCAGCTTAACGGGAAAATCGCTTTCCTGAAAAAGAAACCTTTTGGAGGATGTTTAAAACATCCTATCGGTTTTGTCGTACCTAAACTAGCAAACAATGTTTACGGGTTATTCGATCCATGTTTGGATTGAAGCAAGCATTAGGTTCTTGGAATTGTCGTTTTTATGTAATCATAATGGTTTATGATTTAATTCAAAATGAAATGATTATTGTGTATATAAGGAGGTTAGTAGGAGCACACTGACAGTGGATGTCCTATAAAATAATGATAATATATGTAATTTCTTGGAAATGATATTCCCAAAATAACTATCGGTGAAAGCTTGGCTTTCATGAAAACTCTCCGAGAAATCGTACATTGAAAAATGTACGTGACCTGGTGTCTCATACGCTTTGAGCATATGGATTCACAAACAGGCCAATCCAAGTGATAGTCCCTGGATTGAAAGTAAGAACATCCGTTAGTTTCTTAGAGAACAAATGATGCTATCTTAGTCTATGGAGAAGAAGAACTTGAAGTGACTGGGATCATTACTGCAAGTTTCCTAAACCGATAAAAATGACTAAAAGTCACAAACGGTACTATACAGTTTGAATAACTGTACAGTAAGCTGGAAATCTTCCAAGCAAGATACTGTTACCGAATAAACAACAAATGCGGGTTATTGCTGCAGCTGAGGCAGCAATAGAAGCCATTTGGGTCGATAATAAATCTAATTAGATTAGATATAGTTCTGTTAGCAGCTGAGCTAGGCGTCAGCACAGGCTAAAGAATTAACGGTCTCATCAACGATCCAGATACATACTTCGATATTCATATGATTCGTTCGGATCATACATCGTGGCGATGTGATGATCGAATAAATCGTGTCAGATGATAATCATGTAAATCCGCTGACGAAAGTCTTTTCTCGGCAGTTTGAGCCAACCGTACATAGTTCGGGTGTTAGACACTCGAGTGACTGGCTATAGGCCAAGTGGGAGATTGTTGGACAATTATGACCCATAGCGTCACTATTTGTACAATTATGACAATTATGACGCGTTGAAAAGTCAAATGCGTGTTGAATTGTTGACTTGCTGATGTGGCACGCGGCTTTGACTGTTGACGTGGCACGCGGTTTCTGTGGGCCCAATAGAGTTATGACACGTGGCACGTGGAAGATTTTGGTCCACTTAGATGGTGACACTTGGTAGGCAATGATTGGCTGATGATGACGTGTCGTCCACGTGTGATGTTGACTTGGCATGCAGCTGATGTGGCGGACACGTGTCAGACACGTAGATGACACGTGGTTGACACATGTCACACGATTGATGCGGTCGAATAGGAAGATGACACGTGACACGTGGAGTGTCGGCACCATAGGATTATGACACGTGGCACGACGCACCTTAGCATGATTTGCTGTGATGTTGACACGTAGCAGGCGCACGTTAGGATCCGGTGCATTTTAGTGGTGCATTTTAGCAGCTGCGTATTTTATCAAACTTCTCTGATTTTGACACGTGTCTCGACATATTTTAGCAGGACTCGGCACACGTTAGCGGTCGCGACGTAATAAGGAATTCGCGTCGCGACGCGACGCACAAAATTACCATTTTTTCCATTTTGTCCATTTTTTTCACTGTTTTTGCCTTGAATTGCTTCCAATGCTTCCTAAACTTTATTTATCCGTAAAACAACACAAAACACATCAAAAGTTTCACAAAACTCGAGAAATTATACAAAATATTAGGCCAAATGAGTGGAAAATAGTGATATAATTATCACTCATCAGCTAGCTAAAAGACCATGAAGTCTAAGGCCAATATCGTTGATGGTGGAAAAAGGTACAAAAAGAGAAATAACAGCGAAACTGATTCTTCCTAAGAAAACAATAAGTTCAAGGGGAAGTGTTACGTTTGTGGGAAAATCAGTCACATGGCAAAGAATTGTAGAAATAAGAAGTCTCAGGACAAGAGTAAGAAAAAAAAAATGAGGCCAATGTCACTGAAGATGAGTTGACGGCTGATGAAATTTTAGAGATGAACCTTTTAATGATGATGACATAAGCCAATTTGATTGGTAACCCGAGAGAGTGGTGGGTAGACAAGAGGGCTCCTCGTCTTATCTGTGCTGAAAATAAGATTTTTTTCTTCCTATCGGAAGGTCCATGGTGGCGATCATGTGACCATGGGGAACTCTTCTACGTTCAGAGTGGTTGGACAAGACACAATGGTTCTGAAGATGACATCCGAGAAGAAACTCACATTAAAGAATATTTTACATGTTCATGATATTCAGAAGAACTTGGTTTCAGGTTCCTTTCTCAGTAAGAATGGTTTTGACTTAATTGTTATTTCTGAAAAAATTGTCCTCATAAAAAAAATGATATTTATGTAGGAAAAAGATATTTCACTAAGGACATTTTCAAATTCAATGTAATGATTGTCAACTGGCACAATACTATGAATTATAATAAAACTACATCTTCTGCTTATATTATTGAGTCATAAAATATATGGCATGGTAGGTTATGACATGTTAATTATGATACAATGCGTAGATTAATTAACATGGATTTTACACATAAATTTACAATTGATAATCAACATAAATGTGGAGTGTGATTCGAAGAAAAATTGAATAGAATATCGTTTCACTCCATGGAATAAAGTTCTGAACCATTGGAACTCACTCACACTGATGTGTGTGATATGAATTTTGTACAAATAAGAGACAATAAAAAATACTTTGTCACTTTTATCGATGATAATATAAGTTTCTGTTATGTATATTTGTTGAGAAGTAAAGATGAAACTATTAAGAGTTTTATTCACTACAAGAACAAAGTTGAAAATCAACTAGACAAAAGAATCAAAAGAATTAGGAGTGATAGATGAGGTGAATACGTATTACCATTCGGTGAATATTGTTCAAACCATGGAATTATTCACGAAACTAATGCTTCTTATCCGCCTCAATAAAATGGGATTACGGAATGCAAAAATCGAATGTTGAAGGAAATAATGAATGTCATTTTTACAAGTTCTGGTTTACCTAAAAACTTATAGGGAAAGCCTTGCTTTCCACAACCTACGTTTTGAATAAGCTACCTCATAAAAGATTGGACAAGACACCATATGAATTATGGAAAATTCACACACCTTCCTACAAATACCTGAAATTATGATGGTGTCTAGCCAAAGTGATGGTACCTAAACCTAAGAAGGTTAGAATATGACAAAAAATTAATGACTGTATATTCATTGAATTTGCTCACATTAATAGCATGTATCGATTCTAGGTACATAAATATGATATTCCTAATATCAATCTAAACATGATAATTGAGCCAATGAATGTATCATTTTTTAAAGAGACATTTCCTTATGTACGGGCCAAAGTCGGGCCCAAGGGAAAAATCGACATTTCATCACCAGACCAACCACAAAGCCTAAAACTCAAAAAAAAGTCCAAGCTGATATTAAACCCAGAGATCCCACAAGCCCAAACCTACAAACGACTTGACCAAATTGATATGCAGACTCAATAGCTACCAGATTAGAAAACGCTCAAACTCATAACTCCTTCATTAAATTGACCGTTTCAGGGGATCCAGAGGGCAAATGAATAAATGAGCCTACCTCAAAGGGTTTATAAAAGGAAAAGGTTTTGGCTTGGAGAGGGGACTGAAGAGCTTTCTTAGCATTTCACCCTCAAAACACCAACACATCGCCCTCACGGCAAACAAACGGAGATTGAGGTAACATCAAGCCTTGTTCTCCCTACTTTCTTCTCTTCCACATTACTGACTTGGGCGTCGAAAGAGCCTATGGCTTCCACCACATCGGTGGGCAGTACTCCCCGCTCATTCTACCTTCGTTTTGCAGGTTCGCTAATGCCCCTAAAATTCATATTCTCGATTGTGGACTTCGGGCGAAAACCAGCATCCATAATTTGGCGCCCACCGTGGGGCCTTAGCGAATTATAGCAAACAAAGATCTTTCAGTCTATGATCCCTTCAACACAATTGCAAATGGCTTCTGGCAATGAACAGAAACTAGACCCTATGGCGACATAATTAGCCGGGCTCCAGGAACAGTTACACGCTCTGGAAGAGGAGAACTTGACCATGCGAAACTCCAATGTGAATCTACAGAAGCAGCTGAAGTAGATCTCCTTAACTTCTCAGCATCGCGACACCCCAGATCAATCCGATAATCCAGCGGTCCCACCCGTATTTGACGGACTGGCAGATGATAATCCACCAAGTGACTATGGCCTGAGGAATCCGTCGACTTCCTCAATCGACCAAACACAACAGTTTGCACCCACCATACGAAGGGAAATGATGGAGTTCAAAGAAGTAGTTATGTCCTGACTACCGGGAGTGAGGTTGCCGATTAGAAAGAACAGAGCAGGAATAATTTCAAATACTCCATTCGTGAAGACAATCGCATCTGTCGAGCTGCCACGAAAGTTTAGCCCGCCCGATATGAAGCTGTATGATGGATCCACGGACCTAGACGACCATGTTATACACTATAAATACAAGATGATGTCAACTGGCTTGGAACTAAGCCAATGGGAAGCTGGAATGTGCAGAGGGTTTGGAGAAACGCTGGCTGGACCAGCCCTTACCTGGTTCATCAACCGACCCTATAGCTCTATCTACTCATACCAACAACTAGTAGATAAGTTTGTGTAACATTTAGTAAGTTCTTGTAAGCTTGAGAAGACTACTGATGATCTCAATGCCATCCAAAAGAGGAAAGGAGAGTCATTGCACAGCTACGTGGCTCGCTTTAACAAAGAGAGGATAAGTATTCCATACCTCCACCAACCTACTGCGGTGGAAGCTTTCCGAAATGGACTCCTCTACAAAAGCGGACTCTATAACAAACTCACCAAGTTTCGATGCTACACAATGGACCAGGCCATGGCACGGGCCCAAGTTGAAATAAGGTGGGAAGAGGACAAGATGAACAAAAGAATAGATAATACCTTATGCTCATAGAGTGATAGAATGCATAATGTTCCCAGACTACACAACATGATCCCTCATCATCCTTCAGAAAGAGAATCCAACAGAGAAGAGAGCGAAGACCTTTCTACAAATATTTTGACAGGCGACCTCGACCTTACAAAACCCAAGAGATAATGCTTGCGAGCAGACCCAGGCTCCCAGACTAAAACTTTATGATCTACCCATGGGAGTTGGTTTCGGTCCTAAAGAAGATGGGAAATGAGGTAAAATGTCCTCCACGCTCCAGGGAAAATGCCGCAAAGAAGGACACCAGAAAGTGGTGTGAATTCCATCGAGATTATGGCCATACTACAGTTGAGTGTGTGGCGTTAAGGTTGGAAGTCCTGAAATTATTGAATAAAGGGTTTCTAAGAGACTTACTCATGGATAAAGGGAAAGCTACGTTGGCTCAAAAAGATGAAAGGGATGGCCAAGAAGAAGCCCCGATTCCACCTCCACCGATTAACAACACATTTAATTTTTTTTCGGGAGGATCAGAAGTTAGTGGTGTGTCATATTCGGCAGCCAAACGACATTTTAGGGCTGTTTCGGTCAGCCTTCCCCACTCTACGATGTCAATCGAGGGGATGTATACCAACCTTACTATAGAATTTCCAGACGACAGCAGCTCCTACAGTATGAATCCACACCATGATGCTCTAGTAATCTCCTTGCAGGTCATGAATTTTATGATCAAACGAGTGCTAGTCGACACCAGATCTTCAGCCAACATCATTTTTGCCACAGCCCTTGCAGACATGGGAGCCGAACTGGAAAGGATAAGCAGACAGACAACTGTGTTGATTGGATTTAGTGGAGAATAAAAATTCACCATGGGAGAAATATCTCTTCCAGTCTACGCCACATGAGTTAACAAGATGACCACGTTCATGATTTTAGATTGTCCCTCAGCCTACAATCATATTATTGGTAGGCCATGGATTCATGAGATGAGAGCAGTGTCGTCCACGTATCATCAAGTCTTAAAGTTCCCTACCAAGTGGGGGATTCAAGAGATAAAAAGAGACAGAGCCGTGTCAAGAAGCTGCTACCAAACAACTTTGAAGGCAAAAACCCAGTTTGCATAGCAATTACAGAACGGGTCTCGCAACATGGAGCCGACACTACCAAATCTCGAGGAGCTTGATGAGATCCAAATTCACCCTCAATATGTAGATCATAAGGCTCAGATTAGAGCCAACTTAAATCCCGAGCTACGAGCCGACTTGATTGACTTCTTGAAGAGATGACACGACAGCTTCACATGGTCCCACAAAGACATGACGAGAAACGACCCCGAGTTGATTACTCATGAACTCCATGTAGATCCAGGCTACTTTCCAGTCAGGCATAAAAGAAGGAAGTTCACCCCAGAAAGGAATCAAATCATTGATGAGGAAATTCAAAAATTGTTGCAGAATGGATCTATCAGGGAAGTTCAGTTTCCAGAGTGGCTCGCCAACGTGGTTGTAGTCAGAAAGAAAATGGAAAGTGGCGAATCTGCATCAATTTTACGGATTTGAACAAAGCTTGTCCAAAAGATTCGTTCCCTCTACCTCATATAGACTCGATGGTCGATGCTACAGCTGGACATAAGTTATTGAGTTTCATGGATGCATATTCTGGCTACAATCAAATCCTCATGCATCCAGGTGATGAGTGATAAATGTATCACTATTTCCCACTCATTTGACCTAATATTTTGTATAGTTTCTTGAGTTTTGTGAATATTTTGATGTGCTTTTGTTATTTGGTAGATAAATAAAGTTTCAGGACTCTCTAGAGGTGATTCAGGGCCAAAACAGTGAAAAATGGATAAAAGGGCAAAACTGTCCTACTAAAATGCACCGGGATATGTGTCAAAATCTGAGAAGTTTGATCTTACTAACGTGCACCGGATCCTGCTAATGTGTGCCTGACACGTGTCAACAACACAGCATATCTGCTAACCAGCGCCGTGCCACGTGTCACCATCACATGCTGTCGACAATAATCATCAGCTATGTGTCATCCACGTGTCTGCCATATGTCATCCACGTCAGCAGCATACCCAGTCATTGTGGCATGTGTCGTCCACGTCATCATCAACAAGTCATATTATGCCACATGTCACCATCACATGCTGCCGACAATCCACATTGCCACGTCATCGCAATTATTGAGTTAATCATCCATATCTGCCACGCGTCAGCATTCTATTGGGCCGACAGATTCCTCATCGCCATGTCAGCAGATAAAAGATCAAAGCATCCAATTAGCGCGTGCCACATCGGCTCGTCGCGACGCAAGAACAAACTTGCGCGTTGCGATGCGCGAAGTATTTTTTGGCCTATAAATAGAAGGCCGAATTTCAGATTTGAATTTGTACCTTCCTCTTTGTAATTCCTTGAGAATATTAAAGAGTTTGTATCTAGTTTGTTTAATTTCAGTTATGTAATTAATTTTCTTTATTTTTTATAATAGTAATTTACTTTCTTTACTTTTTCAGTTTTTACTATTCAACAATGATGATGTAACTTCCCCCTGTTATGGTGAAAGGTAAAACTTTTATTATTGCTATCTAGATTAATCTCCCTTAATTATAATATAATAACTATTTAAAGCTTGACTTAATGAGGATACCACTATATTGGCTGGTTGGTAATTGATATTAAATTGGTTTTAACCTGACTAAGCAATGATACCGCCTGATTGGTCGGTTGGTAATTAATTATTAATTTGACTTAATCAGGTTACCGCCTATATGGCTGGTTGGTAATATCACACAAGTTAATATATTATATTAAGGGAGATATCTAAAATAGTAGTAATAAAAGTGGATCCTTTAACACTAGCATTTTCTTTTATTGTACTTTTTCATTTTTAATTTCTAGCATTTACTTTTCAGCATTTTACTTTATGTCTTATATTTTTAAGTTTTTTCTAGTTGTAAATATGTGTCGTAGCTAAGCCCGTTATCTGAGGTTGTGATGAATTCCAATATCACAGGTTTATAATGGGTTATTTTACAGTTTGGGTAATATAAAGCTTTACATATTAAGTCTTAAGCTTAATGCGTCTTGTTAACTGGCCACTAATAAGATTGATCTGGTAAACTTAAAATAAACTTGACGAAGGAATTTTAGGTTTCCGCTTTAGACTTAATAGCCCACGATCTTCCTTGAGGATATATAACCCTTTAATAGATTTCCTTACAGGATAGACATATACCTGTCGGGCGGGGGTAACCACAATTGGAACTTAGTCTTAATGAATCCAGGTAATTTGATTGACATAGACATATGATTTAATTGGGTTACATTGGGTATTTGCATCCGACCATCGACAAAGCCTTTTGCATAATTTCATGTTCCAGGTTAGTAAACCAATATATTACACAAACATGAAATAACTACTTCATCTTTAAAAAGATATTGGAAGAAATCACAACCCTGGATAATTAAATAAATTTGAATTTTCCTCAACCAACTTTCGTACCATTTTATTTACTTGTTTTAAATTTAAGTCACCATTCCAATCAAACAATCAATCCATTAGATACTAGTAATCATTTGACCTCATAAAACTAATAGCTTAGGTATTAAGTCCTCGTGAGATCGATACTTTTATACTACTTGAACGATACGTGCGCTTGCGTTATACGCGTGTGACAACACCGGTCACCAGGCGACCAATAGAAGACCGCCTTCATCACCAACCAAGGCATATTTTGTTACAAGGTTATGCCATTCGGCCTAAAAAATGCCAGAGCCACGTATCAACGTCTGGTTAACAAGATGTTTTCAAAGCAAATTGGAAAGACTATGGAGGTATACATAGACTACATGCTGGTAAAATCTTCAAAATCTGAGGAACATCTAGGGCACCTGGAAGAAGCCTTCAACATAATGGACAAGTATGGGATGAAGTTGCACCCCACTAAGTGCGCATTCGGTGTCACCTCGGGGAAATTCCTAGGTTACGTTGTCACTCGACGTGGAATTAAAGCGAATCTGGATCAGATCAAGTCAATCCTTGAAATCCCCTGCCCTTCCAGCCCAAAGGATGTCATACGACTAGTAGGGAGGATAACAGCACTTAATAGGTTCATATCTAAGTCTACGGACAAAAGCTTTCTGTTCTTCTCAACCCTGAAGAAAGTAAATAACTTCGAATGGACCCCAGTATGTGAAGAAGCTTTGGAAGGACTCAAACGATATCTTACCTCCCCACATTTGCTCTCAAAACCACTCGACAGTGAGAGAGGCTTTTTCTCTACCTGGTCGGAACAAGCGGTTAGTGCAGTCCTGATCAGAGAAGAGGAAGGGGTACAACTCCTAGTCTACTACGTGAGTAAGGCACTGCTGGGTCCAGAATCACGCTACCCCCTAATGGAGAAATTAGTGTTAGCTTTGATAACGGCTGCAAGGAAGCTTCGACCCTACTTTCAGGGAAACTCAATCACGGTATACACTACGTATCTTATGAGAAGCATACTGCATAAATCAGAGTTGTTTGTGAGATTGACCAAATGAGCAATCGAACTAGGGGAACACGACATCACATATCTGCCAAGACTGTCATCAAGTCTCAAGCCTTAGCGGATTTTGTAGTCGACTTCAGTCCCAGCCTACTGGCTGCAACCGAAGTGGAAATCCATTCTATCCATTCGACCATCCCCTGGAAACTTGCAGTTGACAGATCCAGTAACAAAAAGGGTTGCGGTCTGGGGATAATGATCATTACACCGGATGTCGACATACTACAGCGAGCGATCAAGTGCGGTTTCAGAGTCACCAACAATGAGGCTGAATATGAAGCATTGATAGCAGGACTAACATTGGCCAATGAACTTGGAGCCAAAAAGATAGAAGTAAAGTCTGATTCGCAATTGTTTGTGAACCAATTCCAAGGGTCGTATCACGCACGAGATCCACAGATGGCATCCTACTTACAAAAGGTAAAAGATATTCAGTCAATGTTTGAGGAACTCACAATAACTCAAGTCTCAAGAAGCGAGAATTCCCAATCGGATGCATTGGCCACCCTTGGATCAACAATGCAAGGAGACAAACCACAATCAATACCGATAGTATACTTGAATTGGCCAGCAATTTGGAAGGAAGAAAAAGAGGTCGCCTCAATCAATTCAACCGACTCATGGATGACACCAATAGTCAAATATCTATAAGAAGGCGTACTTCCGGAAGACAAAATCCAAGCCATGAAATTCCAGAGGCAGTCTGCAAGGTTCACCTTATACGATGGTCAGTTGCTAAAAAGATGGTTTTCCGGACCCTACCTGAAGTGCCTCACTCAATAAGAGGCGCAACATGTGTTGGCAGAGCTACATGAATGGCAATGTGGGAATCATTCTGGAGAAAGGAGTTTGGCGTTATGAGCCCATTCGATAGGTTACTACTGGCCTACGATGAAGACCGACTCTGCAGACTTCACTAAGAAGTGTGAAAAATGTCAAAGGTTCACTCTAGTCTCATACCTCGCACCAGAAAGACTCAACCCTATATTATCCCCCTGGCTGTTCATGAAGTGGGGAATGGACATCGTCGGGAAACTTCCAATCGCCCTATGACAGCGAGTCTAAATGCTCGTACTTACGGATTACTACTCGAAGTGGATCGAAGCATAACCGTTTGCCAGGATACATGACAAAGAGGCACAGACATTCATCTGGAAGAATATCATTTGTCGATTTGGCATTCCAAGAGAAATTATGAATGATAATGGTTCACAATTCATCAGCCATCATTTTCAAGATTTCTGCAAAAATTGGGGCATAAAGTTAAGCTTTTCAACCCCACGCTTCCCACAAGCTAACGGCCAGGCCGAGTCGTCTAACAAAACAATATTGAACACTTTGAAGAAGAGGTTGGAGAAAGCTAAAGGTGTTTGGGCAGATGAACTCCCGGGAGTACTGTGGTATTACAGAACAATGACCCGGTTGTCTACTGGAGAAACCCCATTTTCCCTGGCGTTTGGTACATAATCAGTAATACCAACTGAAGAAACCATCCCATCACCACGCTACCAATGGCTAAATGAGGAATCGAATCAACCACTTATGAATTATAGTCTCAATACGATTGATGAAGTGAGAGACCGAGCTTCCATTTGACTAGCGGCCCATCAACAGAGGATGGCCATATACTTTGACAAAAATGTTAGGAGCAAAACCTTCAGGGAAGAAGGTTGGGTCCTGAGCAGAGTTTTCCATAACACCAAGGAGGTTGGAGATGGTAAGTTGGGACCAAACTGGGAAGTCCCTACCTCATCACAAAAATCATTGGGAGATGAGCCTACAAACTACAAACCATGGAGGCAACACTCATCCGCAATAGTTGGAATGCCATTCATCTTAAGCGATTCTACCGGTAATACATACCTGCATACTTAGTTGTCTTTCGAATATGAAATAAATGATTTTGTTATTTTCAAAAGTTCATTCAACGTGGAAATAAAATGCATTCATAAATTGAGAACTTACTTTCCATTCGACAAATAGTAGTCTTATACAAATAGTAACAAAAATAAATAAAAATACATTAGATTAGCTATGTTCTCAAACTTCTGGAGCACTGGCTGGTAGATCTTCAACAGCCATGGAGGTACTAGCAGGAATATCTTCTTCTTGAACATCAGGCTCCACTCCGTCGGCTCAACATCTCCTCCTTCCTCCACCTGACCTTCGATCACTCCCATTTCGACTTCAGGAACTGCTACCTCCTTAACCTCATCTTTCTTCGACTCGATTTCTTCATATTTTTCTTCTTCACCATCTTCAGTCGACAAATAGAGTCCAGCCACAAATCTTTCGTACTCCCGAATCCAGTTCCCAAGTTTCCATGAGCTACTTCTTCCTTCAAGAAACGCCTTCATCAAATTGCTCATTTCCTTTATCATGGACTCGAAGGCGATTCCTTCAAGTTGCTCCAGTAATTGTTCGTTCTCTTTTTTTCATATTGTCGAATCCTTCCTCGTAGGCTTCAATTGTGGCCTTCGAGACTTCTTTCTCCCTTTTGAGTGCCGCCTTTGCTTTCTTCAGCACTTTCTCCAATCCCTTTCCCTCCTCTCATAAGCATCGAACCCAGACTTCAACTCAGATGTTTCTTTTCCTCACTACAGAAAGGGTTTTCTCCAATTCCCTTATCCTTCTTTGACTCGACTCAGCGTATTTTTGCATGTATAAGCTGCACTCCAATGTCTGAAAAATTCCAAATTAGAAATCATTCGACCAAAAATAAAATAAAAAATATCTTAAGTATACATACTTGATAGCTTAAGGCTGTTGCTTTCTTCATTGCAACTGGGCACATCGCTGTTAGCCTGCTCCCATCCTCTTCTAGAAGAAGCCCTTTCACAAATGTATTAATACTGGAAGGATCCAAAATTGGAGTCGACCCGTGAGGAATCCTTATAATGACATTATCTATATCTTCCTCCACCTCGGTAACGACTTTCCTTTTCTTCCCAGCCGTAATCATTTCAGTCGACTTTCCCTTCTCCACTACAGCCTCATCTGATACGACTTCTTTGAGTTTAGGAGCTTCAACTATTTCAACTTCCGAATCCTTCCCCTTTCCTTTCTTGGCTTTCCTTCGACTCTTTATTTCGTCGATCGAAGATACTTTGAAAGGCCCATACATTATGTCTTCTGCGCATAAAATTTCTTCAGGAGTTAAAGGCATTAAAAATGTAGACTCTCCGTATATCTCTCGACACGACCAATTACAGTATATCACGGCCAATACGTGTTTACAATGGGCCAAAATGATACATTCTCGATTGTGAATTTCCTTTCACAACAGAGTCACCCTCAATCTTTTTCTCTACCAAGATGACTCTCCAATCTCTCTCTTCGGCAGGTAAGGCTAAGATTGCTTTAGTGTTGGAGACGGTTCGACTTGATGTCTCAAACGACCTATTTCGTAAAGGATCTGCAGAAACGAATATAGGGTTAGTCCTATTGTTAAGTATATTCAAAGAGAATGCATGGTGAAGGTATAGTACTCACTCGACAAACTCCAATATTCTGGGATTCGATCAGCTCTAGCCGACCCAAAAATACCCTCACCACTCACAAAGAAATAATCAGACTGCCAATTTCCCCTATCATTTGTTGGTAGTCCAGTAACTAAATATTTCTTCCTCTGCCAAAGAAACAAAGTGTACCTTCCATTCTCAGTCAGGTGTTCCTTTAGGTAGTATGTGGATAACACATCCTTCACTTTAAAGAACACTCATAATTCGAAAGCCACGCATTCAATCGACAACAGATCCTCCAAGTATAAGGCATCAACTAAGAATGAGCAATCTGAAAATGGTCCAAAACCTCTTAGACTAATCTTGGAATAGGAAACCTCAATCCATCCACAAGAGGTCGCTCATAGAACCCAATCCATCTTGGGACTTTGTAATCTATTCTTTCACTCGACAAAGGTAATCTTAGTTCTATTGAATCTGGAAACCTATAATTGCACCTGATTTCCCTCAGAGATTTCTCTATCACTCGACTGGCTGGGTTCTAGGTTAACAGATTTGTTGGTTCACTAGTGCTTGGATTGCCACTCGACTCCCCAATTGCAGGTAAGGTCCTAAGCGGTATAGCCTTGGTAGGAACCTCTTGAGATAAATCAGCTACTGTTATTAACCCGCCTCAATTAGATCCTGGTATGACCAATTGTAGACAACAAAAATCGGTGACGCTGTTCTAGGCTCGCGGCCTAGTTGGGAAGTACGAAATAACATGGAGTCGCCACCCGGTGTGAACCGGGACAAAGATTTAAGGCTGCACTCACCCCTCGCAAGGGAAGACCTCAAACCGTTGGGTTCGGAATGGTCCCTTACTTATGTCACTTGTGATGATATGATTTGTGCAATAAACTAACCGAATCTATTCAACATTCATGCTCAAGGGTAATCTACGTCTAGTATGCATTCATCAAAATAACTCCTAGTCTAAGTTTACATACTTGAAAATAAGTCTTTAAACGGCAAACACATAGAATCACACAATGAGCACATTGAACCATTAAATCAAAATAAACGAATCACTATTCAAACATGAACATAAACCAATCAAAATAACATGCATAAAGATAACATAATCATGCTTTGAAATTACATAACAAAACTAAGTTAAATCATGCTTTAAATAATAACTAAATAACCTACGAACTACAACATGCTCAAATACAAATTTGGATGAGACGAGATAAGTGTATCTTTAAGTGGTACGTGGCGTTGTATCCCGAGTGCAGACTGCAATACCGTCCATTCGGAATCGGCTACGGAATTTACGTCCGGGTTTCCATCCGATATACCACAAAAGGGAACACACATCCCGCTCATCCAACAATCACATCATGCTTCAAACGACTCTCATGCAATTATATATCAAAATAAATAAAAAAAAATAAAGAAGATAAGTAAAAAAGGTGCCCTCAGGTCTAACCTCTTTTGTCGTCTAAGAAAGGGCGTTACACGTCCGTTGGAAGGGAGATTGATCCGATGCTTTTCCAATTTGTCTACTCAATGTCTTTCCTCGCTGCTTTGATGCTCGGGCTGCTGTTTTAAGTCCGTTTCGCTGCTGTTTCGCTGCTCCGTTTCAGGTCACTGTTTTGGTCGTTTAGTGGACTGTTTTGGGTGATTTTGAAGGCTTAGGGAGGTGCGTTTGTGAGGATTTTTTAGGGAAACTTTTTGGAGGTTTTTGGGATGGTTTCTAGATGATTTTAGGACTGTTTTGGAGGCTAAAGTCGAAACAAATACTGACCAGAACAGGGGACGAAACTGTGCAGTTCAAGGTGCAGTGAGGGGTGTTTCGGGACTGTTTTGGGCGCTGAATTGGAGCTGTGAATGGGGGTCTTTTGTGCGACTTTTGGGCTATATTTGAGGCTTATTTTAAGGTGTTCTAGGGCTGTGAATGGTGGCTGGAACTCGGCAATGGAGGGCTGTGAAAAGGGCTTGGGCGTGAGTGGTGTTGGTGAAGAAGAGAAGATGCGGCAATTGGAGGGTTTGTTGGCTTGGTG
The DNA here is from genome assembly GCA_019454045.1 of Zanthoxylum bungeanum. Taxonomy (NCBI): domain Eukaryota; kingdom Viridiplantae; phylum Streptophyta; class Magnoliopsida; order Sapindales; family Rutaceae; genus Zanthoxylum; species Zanthoxylum bungeanum. Next base: position 33,642 of record SKCR01047789.1, read on the forward strand.
TTGCGGCAATGGAGGCTATTGGAAGGGCTTTGGGCGTGCAAAGGAGGCTTCACAAAGTGCTTGGACGTGCTTTAGAGAAGGATATGTCCTAGGGTTGTGAATGGGGGGTGAAGGCCTCTTTTTATAGGCAAAGAGAGAAGACTTTCCTAATTTGAATAGGAAAGAATCTCCTAATTGGTTTCTAATAAGGAATAGATCTCCTAATTTGGATTTGTGATTGGATTTGATTTGGTAGGGATTTGATTTGATTTCTTTTATTTAGGTAAGGATTTTATTTGATTTAAACATGTGATAAATGTGCATATACCTAAATAAAGGCACTTTGGGCGTGAATCCCCCTCCTTGGGCATGGGCTTGGTTTGACTTGGGTTGACTTGGGTATTTTGGGTTTGGTTTGGGTTTTGGGCCTTAGGTAAGCTTTGAAACGGAAGTCCAACAAGCAGCCGAAGCTAAACAACTCAGATAAAATCCAACAAAAATTCTATTTTCCAACTTTACCCTTCCAACGTTCGTTTCCCGCGGCTTTCATGACTAAAGAAGTAGTTGTCTCCATACGAGACTCATCATCGGGCTGATATGCAAAAATGCAGTGCCTACAGTCGCCCCCACTTTCATGGGACTTGTGCAGTGTGTGACAATGACAATTCCTATCAAAGTACGTGCAATGCATTTTTACTTACCTGGCTCGCCAGCTGCCACATGGTCCGCCTGTTGTGTTGAGTTGATATGATGTTGAGGTGCTTCGACCTCTGGTCAATTCCCGAACCGTTGTTGTGATGTGATGAGGTCCATTCCCGAACCGATCTCCATTCCTGGAGTGTTGCTGTGATGTGATGAGGTCCATTCCCGAACCGTCACCGTGTTGTGGTCCATTCCCGAACCGATCTCCATTCCCGGAGTGTTGCTGTGATGTGATGAGGTCCATTCCCGAACCGTCACCGTGTTGTGGTCCATTCCCGAACCGATCTCCATTCCCGGAGTGTTGCTGTGATGTGATGAGGTCCATTCCCGAACCGTCACCGTGTTGTGGTCCATTCCCGAACCGATCTCCATTGTCGGAGTGTTGCTGTGTGATGAAGTCCATTCCCGAACTGTCACCGTGTTGTGGTCCATTCCCGAACCGATCTCCATTCCCGGAGTGCCATTCCCGGCGTGCTCATTCCCGAGCTGTCCATTCCCGGACTGTCCATTCCCGGACTATATCTCCATTCTCGGAGTGCCATTCCCGGCGTGCCATTCCCGGCGTGCTCATTCTCGAGCTGTCCATTCCCGGACTATGTCTCCATTCTCGGAGTGCCATTCCTGGCGTGCCATTCCCGGCGTGCTCATTCACGAGCTGTCCATTCCCGGACTGTCCATTCCCGGACTGTCCATTCCCGGACTATATCTCTATTCTCGGAGTGCCATTCCCGGCGTGCTCATTCTCGAGCTGTCCATTCCCGGACTGTCCATTCCCGGACTATGTCTCCATTCTCGGAGTGCCATTCCTGGCGTGCCATTCCCGGCGTGCTCATTCCCGAGCTGTCCATTCCCGGACTATATCTCCATTCTCGGAGAGCCATTCCCGACAGAAACTTATCTGAAGTAATATGGCCCTCGCCCCTAGAATGCCATGCTTGGAAAAAACTGATATGATGCTATGTGGGCCTTCCCCCCAGAATGCCATACCCGGCAGAAACTGATTTGATGTTATGTGGGCCTCGCCCCCAGAATGCTATATCTGGCAGAATTGATCTGATGTCTTCATACCCGGAGTGCCATACCCGGCAAAACTGATGCTGATAATGATGTGGGCCTCGCCCCAAAACTGATGCTGATGTGGGCCACGCCCTAAACTGATGCTGATGTGGGCCTCGGCCATGGGATTCATTCCAAATTCTGAAGACGTGGGCCTCGGCCCTGGGATTCATTCCCTGGATTCATTCCAAATTCTAACGACGTGGGCCTCGGCCCTAGGATTCATTCCAAATTCTGATGACGTGGGCCTCGGCCCTGGGGTTCATTCCCAAGATTCAATCCAAATTCTGACGACGTGGGCCTCGGCCCTGGGATTCATTCCCTTGGGATTCATTCCTGAAACTCTGACGATGTGGGCCTCGACCCTGGAATTCATTCCCCAAACTGCTGATAGTGTGGGCCTCGGCCCTGGGATTCATTCCCAAAACTGCTGATAAAGTGGGCCTCGACCCTGTGATTCATTCCCTGATTCATTCCAAAACTCTGACAATGTGGGCCTAGACCCTGAGATTCATTCCCGAAACTCTTACGATGTGGGCCTCGACCCTGGGATTCATTCCCAAAACTGATACTAATGTGGGCCTCGACCCTGGGACGCATCCCCAGAAATGACACTGATGATGCGTGAGCCTCATCCCTGAACTGATACTGATGTGGGCCTCACCCCCAAACTGATACTGATTTGGGCCTCAACCCCAGGACTCATCCCCAAACGAATACTGATATAGGCCTTGACCCCAAACTGAAACTGATGTGGGCCTCGCCCCCATAATGACACTGATGTGGGCCTCGCCCCCAGACTGATACTGATGTGGGCCTCGCCCCAAAACTGATACTGATATGGGCCTCAACCCTAGGACTCATCCCCAAAACTACTACTCATATATTGCTGATTCTGGTTGGCTTGTCTTTGCCGCTTTCTCTTTCTCTTATTTGAAACCTGTGAATACAAAACGAAACAAACACAAAAGAGTGCAAAATATGTTACGTGTATGCATGCATGCATGAATGAATTTCCTATTCTATTGGGTTAGGTCTTCCGCTAGTTCTCCAGGTGATTGCTCAGTCTTCTCTCTGGTCTCATGACTCAATATCTTGTTATGTCCCTGATTTGCGATGTGGTAGACTGGTCGCCCCCAGTCTTGGTTTAGTTTTCTGCTCTCCGCTGTTTGTACTTGGTCAAGATGAACCACATGGTGGGGCCTTCCATATCATTATCTATGCTACGAAATAGTCCTAATAGTTATACATATTATCGTCCTTAAGGAATGCCCAGTAATGAAACCAGAAAACCTTCAAAACATTCAACGCAACTCAAATCTAAGTTTTTGAGTAAATGATCTAAGCCAGACTCAAAGTGTGTGTGTGTGCAAAGGTTCCTTTGCGGATTCATCCCCAGATAAGCTAACTCAATGATTTCGTTTCAAAAATCGGGATCGATGGGTCAAACCAACCTAGATGTCTCAATTATGCCTGCAGTTGCTTTTCTGTGTTCAATGTGGTATGGTTTTCTTTCTCTTTTTCTCTTGTCTCTTTCTTTTCTCTTTTCATTTTGAACTTCTTTTTTTTTTTTTTTTTTTTTCAACACACATACCCTTTAAGGTAGCATTTCTCCTCATGGTGGTCCTAATACTCGCCCATGGGTAGCTTCACGCTTATCGGTTATAGGTGGTTCAATTCTTCTCTTTAGAGACTTTTCTTTCATTTTCAACCATACCACACATCATAACATAAGCAAATCAGGATAGACATCTAGGCAAACAGTCATTCACCGACCTACAATTTCTTTAACTAGTCACTTTGGTAACTACTCAGGTTTTCACTGCTAAGAACCATAATCAAGTGCTTACGAGTCTAACATAGATCAACTACTTAAAGTATCAGATAAAAGCACGTCGAGGGTTTATCGTTTCTAAGGTTTCACCTTAAAGCAAACGATTTCATCATTGGACTTATGTCTAACTATCAAGGACTAAAAACAAACAAATTTTTTTTTCTTTTCTTTTTTTTCTTCTTCTTTTTTTTGAAGGCCCCCCAATGGTCTTTCTATTCTTGCCGTAAAGTTCTCTGTTCCTCGGTTTCCTTTCCTCGATATCCATGTTTGTTAAACTCTTCTTCGACAAGACTTATTTTTCCTAACCCAACGGATACCTATGATGGCTTTTAAGACACGAGGGTTAACATGATGCATGTATGCATGAGATGCATGGGATGTATGAGACATAATATACATGGGGTTATCAAAAGCATAAAGAGTGGCCCCAATAGGTCATACAACTATGGTTCACATGTGGGTTTACGGGAGTGTGGACAAAGGCTCTCGTTTGACGAAGGATTACCCACAACTAGGACTCCCCACTCAAGGGTTCAAGCGACCAAGTGAGTGCACCTTTTTTATACCTTACGGTACGTGCCAATGAGTTATGGTGTGTTACGGACTGTCGAATGGATTTCCCGTTGTAGATTCCCCAGAGGGAGGGTGGAGCAAGGCTCTCTTAAGTACCCAAGCCCCTTAGGCTCTTATCGCTTGGTGTCAGGAATAAACAACGAGTCTTCCAAACTAGTCTGTCACAACGAGCTACAAATAATGATTATCTCGGTGTCTTCACAGCTTTTCCTTATGAAAAGGTAGTGAGTGAAGGAAGACATCGAACCATTACCTAGCCTTAACAATGCCTTTGGTTACACCCCTTTCAACCCACGGTAAACAGGGTTAACTAAAGCACAAATCGTACACATCACAAGACATGAGTTCGAGGCCAATTCTATAATATCCCCAGTGGAGTCGCCAGACTGTAGACAACAGAAATCGGCGACGCTGTTCTAGGCTCGCGGCCTAGTTGGGAAGTACGAAATAACATGGAGTCGCCACCCAGTGTGAACCGGGACAAAGATTTAAGGCCGCACTCACCCCTCGCAAGGGAAGACCTCAAACCGTTGGGTTCGGAATGGTCCCTTACTTATGTCACTTGTGATGATATGATTTGTGCAATAAACTAACCGAATCTATTCAACATTCATGCTCAAGGGTAATCTACGTCTAGTATGCATTCATCAAAATAACTCCTAGTCTAAGTTTGCATACTTGAAAATAAGTCTTTAAACGGCAAACACATAGAATCACACAATGAGCACATTGAACCATTAAATCAAAATAAACGAATCACTATTCAAACATGGACATAAACCAATCAAAATAACATGCATAAAGATAACATAATCATGCTTTGAAATTAAATAACAAAACTAAGTTAAATCATGCTTTAAATAATAACTAAATAACCTACGAACTACAACATGCTCAAATACAAATTTGGATGAGACGAGATATGTGTATCTTTAAGTGGTACGTGGCGTTGTATCCCGAGTGCAGACCGCAATACCGTCCATTCGGAATCGGCTACGAAATTTACGTCCGGGTTTCCATCCGATATACCACAAAAGGGAACACACATCCCGCTCATCCAACAATCACATCATGCTTCAAACGACTCTCATGCAATTATATATCAAAATAAATAAAACAAAAATAAAGAAGATAAGTAAAAAAGGTGCCCTCAGGTCTAACCTCTTTTGTCGTCTAAGAAAGGGCGTTACACGTCCGTTGGAAGGGAGATTGATCCGATGCTTTTCCAATTTGTCTACTCAATGTCTTTCCTCGCTGCTTTGATGCTCGGGCTGCTGTTTTAAGTCCGTTTCGCTGCTGTTTCGCTGCTCCGTTTCAGGTCACTGTTTTGGTCGTTTAGTGGACTGTTTTGGGTGATTTTGAAGGCTTAGGGAGGTGCGTTTGTGAGGATTTTTTAGGGAAACTTTTTGGAGGTTTTTGGGATGGTTTCTAGATGATTTTAGGACTGTTTTGGAGGCTAAAGTCGAAACAAATACTGACCAGAACAGGGGACGAAACTGTGCAGTTCAAGGTGCAGTGAGGGGTGTTTCGGGACTGTTTTGGGCGCTGAATTGGAGCTGTGAATGGGGGTCTTTTGTGCGAATTTTGGGCTATATTTGAGGCTTATTTTAAGGTGTTCTAGGGCTGTGAATGGTGGCTGGAACTCGGCAATGGAGGGCTGTGAAAAGGGCTTGGGCGTGAGTGGTGTTGGTGAAGAAGAGAAGATGCGGCAATTGGAGGGTTTGTTGGCTTGGTGTTGCGGCAATGGAGGCTATTGGAAGGGCTTTGGGCGTGCAAAGGAGGCTTCACAAAGTGCTTGGACGTGCTTTAGAGAAGGATATGTCCTAGGGTTGTGAATGGGGGGTGAAGGCCTCTTTTTATAGGCAAAGAGAGAAGACTTTCCTAATTTGAATAGGAAAGAATCTCCTAATTGGTTTCTAATAAGGAATAGATCTCCTAATTTGGATTTGTGATTGGATTTGATTTGGTAGGGATTTGATTTGATTTCTTTTATTTAGGTAAGGATTTTATTTGATTTAAACATGTGATAAATGTGCATATACCTAAATAAAGGCACTTTGGGCGTGAATCCCCCTCCTTGGGCATGGGCTTGGTTTGACTTGGGTTGACTTGGGTATTTTGGGTTTGGTTTGGGTTTTGGGCCTTAGGTAAGCTTTGAAACGGAAGTCCAACAAGCAGCCGAAGCTAAACAACTCAGATAAAATCCAACAAAAATTCTATTTTCCAACTTTACCCTTCCAACGTTCGTTTCCCGCGGCTTTCATGACTAAAGAAGTAGTTGTCTCCATACGAGACTCATCATCGGGCTGATATGCAAAAATGCAATGCCTACACCAATCTCTATATATTTCTTCCTCTTCAGTCTCATTAGAAGTTGATTCGACAAACCTATCAATGTTAGCTCCTAAACTGCCTAAGGATTCTTCACTCGACATTCTCTAAACGACAAACATACAAACACAAGATTCCTTAAAAAACTATCCCCTAAGGATCAAACTCTAATCCAACCCTCAAACATAATTTCAATGATAAAATCTAAGATTCAGAATATCAAACAGCCTATGTTGTCTAAGAACAAGTTGAATCTACACTATGAATGTTTAAAGATAATGAAGAACAAGAGATGGGTTTTTGAAGAAATGCCTTAAAGACTCGAGAGTTCTACCAACTTGATGTCTGAAGTGAAATTTTGTGAATGAGGAAAATGAGCACTCAAAGCTATCTTATATACCCTTTTTTGCGCCAAAACTCATCGTAACTTACGCTAGGGTTGTATTAAATGACTAGAGAGAAACCTATAAGCAATCATAACGTCGAATGAGAAAAACTATGATTGAAGGTTCCTCACAGTAAGACTCGATACAACATTGTGAAGGCTTGGCATGAAGAATGGTGTCACTCGATATAACATTTTATGAAGGCTTGACATGAGGAAGGTCCTCATTACATGATAATATTTGAATACATGGACTTCCCTCAATCCATATGACAATGTCATGTGAATTATCTCCTATATATGGTTCATTCGACCATGGATATCCCCCAATGACTCATGTCGAGTTAAATGAAGACATAGACTACCCTCAGTCCATACGAAAATGTCGGGTGAATTGATTCCTGAACCTTCATCCGGTTCAGTCGACCGGGGACATCCCCAGGACTCATGTCGAGTCAAATGAAGACATGGACTTCCCTCATTCCATACGATAATGTCGAGTGAAATGATTTCTGAACCTACCGGGGACATCCTCAAGGACTCATGTCGAGTCAAATGAAGACATGGACTTCTCTCAGTCCATACGATAATGTTGTGTGAATTATCTCCTTCATCTGGTTTAGTCGACCGGGGACATCCCCCAAGGACTCATGTCGAGTCAAATAAAGACATGGAATACCCTCAGTCTATACGAAAATTTCGAGTGAAATGATTCCTGAACTTCATCCGGTTCAGTCGACCGGGGACATCCTTAAGGACTCATGTCGAGTCAAATGAAGACATGGACTTCCCTCAATCCATACGACAATGTCATGTGAATTATCTCCTTCATCTGGTTCAGTCGACCGGGGACATCCATAAGAACTCATGTCGAGTCAAATAAAGACATGGACTACCCTCAGTCCATACGACAATGTCGAGTGAAATGATTCTTGAACCTTTATCCGGTTCAGTCGACCGGAGACATCCCTAAGGACTCATATCGAGTCAAAAGAAGACATGGACTTCCCTCAGTCCATATAAAAATTTCATGTGAATTATCTTCTTCATCTGGTTCAGTTGACCGTGGACATCCCCAAGGACTCATATCGAGTCAATTGAAGTCATGCACTTCCCTCAGTCCATACGACAATGTCGTATGAATTAGCTTTGAGCCTTCGTCAGGTTCAGTTAGCAAGTACCCCATATCCAGTTTCATTCGACATGCACAGAAATACTCTCGAAGTCAAGGACTTCTAGACTTAGAGAGTATGGGACAAACTATACGGGCCAAAGTTGGGCCCAATGGTAAAATCGACATTTCATCACCAGACCAACCACAAAGCCTAAAACCCAAAAAAAGGCCAAGCTGATATTAAACCCAGAGATCCCACAAGCCCAAACCTACAAACGACTTGACCAAATTGACCTGCAGACTCAACATCCACCAGATTAGAAAACGCTCAAACTCATAACTCCTCCCTTAAATTGACCGTTTCAGGGGATCCAACGGGCAAAGTAATAAATGAGCCTACCTCAAAGGGCTTATAAAAGGAAAATGGTCTGGGTTGGAGAGGGGAATGAAGAGTTTTCCTAGCATTTCACCCTCAAAACACCAACACACCGTCCTCACAGAAAATAGACGGAGATTGAGGTAACATCAATCTTTGTCCTCCCTACTTTATTCTCTTCCACATTACTGACTTGGGCGTCGGACAGCCTACGGCTTTCATCACACCAGTGGGCAGCTCCCCGCTCATTCTACCTTCATTTTGCAGGTTCGCTAGTGCCCCTAAAATTCAGATTCTCGATTGTGGACTTCGGGCTAAAACTAACATCTACACCTTATAAAGAAAAATAAAAATTAAGTCTCTCAAAATAACTATTGACACTGTTACAAGTAGTGATCAAGTTAACAAAGAATCAAATGAACCTGAAAATGTTGAGGAAAATGAACCTAGACGTATCAAAAGAACAATAATGTCTAAGTCATTTGGACTTGATTTTCTGACACACCTGTTAGAAAATGAGCCTCAAAGTTATAAAGAAGCGATGTATTCTTCATATACTCCTTTATGTAAAAAGGCTATTAATAGTGAGATTGATTCAATCCTATAAAACCATATTTGGGAGTTGATTGATATTCCTCCAGGTTGTAAGCTGCTGGGCTATAAATGGATTTTCAAACGAAAGATAAAGTTAGATGAATCAATAGATAAGTATAAGGCAAGACTTGTCATAAGGGATTATAGACAAAAATAAGATGTTGAATACTTTGATACCTATTCACCAGTGACTCGTATCACTTCAAAAAAAATATTTATAGCTATAAAAAATATATTTGGTCTTGAATATATCAAATGGATGTTACAATGACATTCTTAAATGGTAAATAGGATAATGAGATTTACATAAAATAACCAGAAAGTTTCAATATTCCTGGACAAGAACACATAGCATGCAAACATGTAAATTCCTTGTACGGATTAAAACAAACACCTAAATAAAGAGATGTTGTCAAGGTGATTCAAAATCAATGAGTGTGATAAGTGTGTGTACACTAAATTAACTCAAAATGATATGTCATTGTGTGTCTCTATGTAGATGATATGCTGATAATTGATAGTAATCATGAGATGATTCAGTCTACCAATAAAATTTTGACCAGAAAAATTGACATCAAAGATTTAGGAGTGGATGATGTGATTCTACGAATTAAAAATTCTCGAACAAATGAGGGATACATATTATCTCAAGCTCAATATTAGAAATATAATAAAGAAGATCTAATATGGTGAGCATTATAGAAGATATCCTACTGTTCTAGAATGAGATAGCAATGCTAACTGGATATATGATACAGCGAATTCCAAGTCCACGAGTGGATTTATTTTCAGGCTAGAGGGTGCAACCGTATCATGGAAATCCTTGAGACAAACATGTATTGCCCGGTCTACTATGGAGTCTGAGTTTATAGCATTAGACAAAGCTACAAAAGAAGCGGAGTGGCTTCAAAATTTCTTAGAGGATACTCAAAACTGGTCAAAATCAGTGCTAGCTATAAGCATACATTGTGATAGCCAATTGGCTATTGGGAGAGCCCAAAATACGATGTAAAATAGTAAGTCTCGACACATACATCTTGACACAATACCATAAAACAACTACTCTCAAGCGTATAATTTCAATAGATTATATCAAATCGAAAGAAAACCTATTAGGTCTACTTACCAAAAGTTTACATCGAGAGCAAGTTGAGAAGTCATCGAGGGGAATGAACTTGAAGCCTATAATTTAAGAATTATCATTGTGGAAACCCAACCTAACTGACTAAAGATCCCAAGAGCTAAGTTCAAAATGGACAACTGAAACTTTATGCATTTCAAACCAAACACTGTAATGTTTTATACTCTTTCCCATTCTTATAAATATCGCAGAGTGCTGTCGGTCAATGTTAGGATAAAGTAAAGCTTTTAATGATCACTATATTAGAAGAAGAGTCCTAATAGAAGTAACGACGGAATACCTTATATAGTAGATCACATATTTCAAGTAAAAAGTGAGGTCGCTTCCATTGGAATTTTAAAGCTGGATTTCCTAAAGTATGATGTTTCCAGGACTAATGTTCATGGCCAAATTGAACACAACTGTAGACGAGAAATGGTCGAAGTGAAGCTGTGTGATGACTATTATCTTGGTTTACACCAATGACATAACAATTCAAGACTATGGTTACTAGTCTGCCAAGTAAATCTGATAGTCATTTACTAAGAAAGGTTTAAGGCGAAAGCTACCTATTCCGATAAAAATTTATTTTAAGGAAATTCTCTAAAGTGTTTGTATTGATATTTAGAAAATTATTGGGATTTAGGAAATTTTTTATATATTAGGTGCTTTTATATTGTATCTTTTGAAAAGACATGTTATGAAATGATATAATCTTTTAATGTGAAATGGAATAACCCTTTAAATTGAAAGAGTTTCTTGGAGGGTTATATCCCTTAAAGGATTGCATAATTTAACATAAATGTACACTTACAAAGGTTGTTGGACAATTATGACCCATAGCATCACTATTTGTACATATCATGGTGTTGTTGTACAAATTACGATGTGACAAATGAGATTGCTCTCTTATCATTTGTGATTAGATCACCAAGATGTATAAATGATAGGAGGTCCTTATGATTTGTTCCTGGATTGAGATGATATGAGACAGTATCAGCCCACGAAGAATAAATCATTAAATATCCCTAGTCAGAGTATTATCAAGATTGGACATCGATAATGCGTAAAAGACTAGTATTACACTTGTGCGCGTTGTGAGGGCATAACGTCATAGTTCTCATATATTTGGGTATAGGATACTCATGCAAGTGTAATAGGAGGTTGTGTTTTACCGATGGTACGGGAAACAGCTTTGCTCTGGATAGACCCCTCGGAATTCCATTCGTAGTATGATTATGTGTCTATGGAAGTCCGAAATCAGGGTAGGTGTATTTTTTCTTAACCTGAGACTTGCACCGCTAATACTTGCGACAATCAATATACGTTGGTTTTGGTCATCCAGGGCTTTAACAGGTTCTGTGTACGCCTCTGCTGGGTATATTGAGAATCGTAGTGTGTTGGGTGTGATGTCAAGACGGAAGTATCACTCCAGTCATATGGAGATGATGATTGCGCAGGGATACAGAACTGGTTCTCTAAAGGGTTGCAACCATCGGGATAATATGACTTGGTCATGATTATCCGATAATAAAGAGACTAGTTACTCGTGATCCGATATATGCTTCGTACGGGGCAGACACTGTACCAGCCCCAGGCCTTGCATGTGATCATCTGATACTGGATCGAAATACGCAATACTACGTATACTACGCCTGATATAGATCTCTTATTCATGTAAGCATGTTTCTGGAGAATTGGGTAGGCATGGCGCTTTGCTAGAAGCCAACCTTGTCTTGTAAATATGTACAAATGTAGTACTAGGTACTTACGTATTCGGATAGTCCGACGACCGGATTTACTGCCAACATATACGGGGATCTCATGGGTCGCTTCCCGAAGATTCACCGATGACGTATGACTCGCACTTTATTAATATGGGATTAATTAGATGAGAGAGAAAATTAATTTGTGAATAATTGCGGAGATATTTTATCTGGGATAAAATATCATTAAAAGAGAGAAAACGATTAATTTGGAATTAATCGATAAAATAATATATTCGATATATTATACGAAATTGGATTTCGACGCGGAATTAAAATTAGATTTTAATTCGGGTGAACGAGTTAATTTAGAATTAATTCGTTAGAGACGAGAATAGTGATTTCGCTAGGCATAATCATTTATTTACGTCGCAACGGAAAATTCGTTAATTTGGAATTAGCGAACCCGAGCCCGTGAGTGTTTGTGAGCGCATTCACATTTCGAATTCGAGTGCGGCACGCATGTCACATCAAGCGTCAAAGCATTAGTCACATCAAGCATCAAATCATTAGTCACTTTGAGTGATGTGACAACTTGTCACTTGATTGATTGAGTGATGTGACTTGATGGAAGTAGATGGATAAGCTCTTAAAGCTTGTACTTGATTGACTTTTTGGAAAAGGAAATTTGGTATATGTTTAATTTTTTTTGGAAAACAATTATCTAATACACAACTTCCATCTCTATCTCATTGCTCACGTTTTTAGAGCCAAATACATCTTCTCTCTCACTCGGTCTTGGACCTTCTTTTCTTCTTCTGGTTTTCTGTTACTGCCGTGACTAATGGAGAAATAAAGAGATGATTTTGTTGCAAAATCATCAAGTGCTAGCACACATAGGAGCCATACAAAGGTGATAGGGAACTCACTTCATGAGCATGGAATCACAACACAAAAGCTTGGAGCTTAATACACACTTCCATGGCCGAATTTGGGGACATCATCACAGCCCACTGCCGAGCTTCTCAAAGGGCAGAAAAAGAATTTTTGTTGTCTCTCGCATCACTCAACCGCTCGATGTAAGTATTCCGCAACTTTCTTCAATGTATTCACATGTGTTTTATGCTTGTTATTCGATCCTTGGGACCGTAGAACTCAACAATGTTCAGAACGGAGTAAAAGCATGAAATTTGACTTAGGGTTAAAATTTGGGTAAAATGTATTTGAGCATGATTTTATGAAATTGGATGATTGAGTATGCTTAAATGTGTTTTAATTGAGGATTGATTGGATCATTTTGATGAAATGTTGTTTGGAACAATTTCCCCAATTGGTGAGGCTTGGCCGAGAATATCAATTACCCTAAATGTCTTGGATTTTTGTTTTTTGATTCATTGGATGAGTTGGAATCAATTGGGAATTGTTGATTTAATGTTTAATTAGATTCAATTGGATTGGATTTAAAATTTGGACATATAAATCCACAAAGCCGAGACTTGTATAGCATGGTTTGGGTTTGATTTTTGTTAAATTGTGTTGGACATGATTTAATGATGATAAGCATGATTAATTAGGCTAATTTGGTGTTTTGGAAATATTGATTTGGGTAATTAATTATGATATACACTTGGAATAATTAAATTGTGAAATTGGATTTTGTAATTAATTAAATTGGGCTAATTTTGGAAATTGGGCTTGTAATGTTGTAAATGGGCTTATTGGGCTTGGTTGTACCAAGTTAAGTTTAGGCTAAATTGGTTGGATCCAATTGGGCCCAAAACCGCTTCCATAAAGCCCAAATCCGACTAAATGGACCTTTAAGTATTTAATTAGGCCTAATGGGCCTAAATTGATTTCTAGGCTTATGAGGTTACTCCTTGATTGGGCTTTGGTTGCCGACGCCCACGCCTTAAAGAAATTAATTAAAAGCCCATTGGACTTTAATTAAATTAATATTGGATATTAATCGGGTTTTGAGACCCGTAACGATTAAATTTGGAATTAAGTCGTAAAAGTTCGTTAATAAAGTGTAATATTTAATTTGGAATTAAATAGTGAATTAGTATTAAATACAAATTGAATTGGATTTAATTATGTAGTTTAATTTAATTCGAGAATTCGTACTTTGAGTACTTATTCGCAAAACGAGTTTGACTCGCGCAAAATCAAATCTTTGTTTGAACATTGGATGGTCATTAATTATCAGATTAATTAATTTGATTAGATTGATTGATAACATGCTTGTGTGAATACATGGTTGCGATGCATGAATAATGTATATCGGATGGATATTAGATGGGTGGGGCAATTTTAGAAATTGTTGTAATAAATTTAGAATTTATTAATTGGACCTGCGTGTCCAGCCTAGTACCTCCATACTCTTTGTATTTCTCTTCTCACCTATTCCCCTCAATGTAAATGAGGTTTCTTTAGAAGTGTGGTGTAACAGGTAGAAGTAAATACTTGTGCTAGCAGGAGAGAGGAAAGAGAGAGATTTGATCTAGGATCAATGTGTAAAGTATCCATCTGCATATCGTTATTATTTATTTATACGCGCTTTATTATGTGTTTAGAATGCATGTTTAAGGGTGTATGATGATGAGACCTTAACAAAGATAATAAATTGGTTGCCAATTTGCACGCGAAAAACCCTCACGAAATATTAAGCATTTTTCCTTCCATTGAGTGATTCTTACTCAAGATCCAAGACTGGCATTGGCTTGTTGGCCAAAGTCAAGGCCTTTGTCCGTCGAGGATGTGTTTGAATCACGAGAGCTTTGTTCCATATTGGTGTCTTGTCCAAGTTGTGGTTTGTTGGCCAAAGTCAAGACCACTTCTTGTCCATCGACATTGATTATGAAGTTTTCCATGGTCAATGGGTTCCGCTTAATTGGGATCACTAAGTTTGTGTGCCAAAGCCAAGGCTTAGTTGATTCAGAGGAAAAAGGTTAGGCAATATATTGGATATATTGGCATTTATAAGATATATGTTTCGGACTTGGATGTCCCCCTACTGGATCTAGGAATTGGATGGGATCCAATTGATCTTAGAGATCTACCTAGTTAATTATCATACAATTTGTTGGCCAAAGTCAAGATTGTCTGATATTTAACGGGATCCTAGCCTACTATGAAACACGGTTTCCCTAGTACTCGACAGAGGGTTAGAGGCTCGCCGAAAAATAGTGGGAGGTAAGAATTGAATTTGCAATATTCGTTTAATTACTTGCCATACGCGCTCAAAACAAATATCATTCGTCAATTAAATTAAAAGTTAGTTGGACTAATATTTAAACGTTGTTTTATGAAAACAGTTGGACTGTATTCAAACAATTAAATTATAGTTGATTATATAATTGGATTATAGTAATCATTATAATAAATAGTACCTAAATCATTGATTAAATAGTTGGACTATTAGAATCAAGATAAAATTGAAAGATTAGTGTTTAAAACATAATCCTGGGGAAAATGTATTAAACGACTTTAATTTTCAAATTGGGAATAAATTTCAGGATGGTCCTGGAAACTAATAAGTTACTTTATTTGATAAAATAACATATTAGGCCTAAGCCTGGAGTTAAGCAAATAGTAGAGCATGATCTTTGGAAGATTCATGTGATGATAACTTTAGTACTTAATCCATTAAACTTGCCGAATAGACTCCTTAATTTCTTAATCAGAACAAAGGATTAGATCCTTATAGTATGATAATGAAATTGAAGGATCTTCATAGATCTATTATTAGATCTTAGAAGTACTAAATTGCAATAGTAAACTCTTGGAGAGTTAATGGCTATACTCAATGAGACAAAGCCAAAGCTTGCAATATGGCAAGACGCGCAAGGCGCACTTTACTTCGATATTCCAAAAGCCCAAGGCTTGGCCAAAGGCTTCTGGAATGTGGAATTCAGCAAAGGCAAAATCATTATAATCTTCTAGGAAGATAAATGACATATCCTAAAATGTCTGCCTAAATTGTGGCAAACGGGATCACGAAAGCGTGACTGCCGTTTGAACAAAGCAGACATGAAGGAATTGTGGAACGAGCAAGGCTCTGACTTCAAATATGTTTGTCATAAATATGTTCACTAATAGTATTAAAATTGGATTTTAAATACTTAGTGTGATACATCAATATGTACTGATGTGCAGAATCTGCTATGAGCAGGATACTGACTTCAGAGGAGATTTATCTGCGAATCAGAAACGGGACGAAAGTCGCTGTTTTAACCGTAGATACCTAAGTTTAGGAACTACCATTCGGGTGTGTACTTAAATTAGGAAACTGTTTTAATGTAACTAGTTTGAATAGGAATATTATCTTTATATCAGTGTATAATCAGTTGCGGATATACCTTTATATTCTAGAACA
This sequence comes from Zanthoxylum bungeanum, assembly GCA_019454045.1. Taxonomy (NCBI): domain Eukaryota; kingdom Viridiplantae; phylum Streptophyta; class Magnoliopsida; order Sapindales; family Rutaceae; genus Zanthoxylum; species Zanthoxylum bungeanum. The sequence continues at coordinate 49,787 of SKCR01047789.1, forward strand.
CTAAAGTTTTTCATTATATAAAGATAATATTGAGATAAACACATTATATGTGAATAACAATATTTATATTTTGAATCTAAATAAATCTCAAACATATGACATGACAACTAATAGCTCAAACTGATTTGATCAGATGAAACATATTGTGGCATTGTTGTCTGGGACACAATTTAAGCAAGACTCGTATATCCACACTTTTGAAGAGTGGGTACTAGGACAAATTGATTCCATTCAAATAAAGTCTATGAATCTAGTCTATTAGGCAAAGTGCCTAAAACACTTCTTACTCGGTAAAAGTGCAAGTGCCACCAATCTGTTAGCCCTAGTTCATAGTGAAGCAAGTGGGCCCATGACTAGCTAGGCTAGAGGTGGATATGAATATTGTGTGACCTATACGGATGTGGCATCGTGTTATGGTTATGTGTTTCTTTCGAAACATAAATCGGAAACTTTTAGAGTTTCGACACGAAATAGACAAACAGATCGGCTAAAGTATTAAACCATCACGGTTAGACCATGATGAAAATACTTAAGCAATAAGTTTCTCATATACTTGAAAGAGTATAGTATTCTTTCAATGAGGACTCCTCCCGGAACACGTCAACCTGACAGTGTGTCCGAACCGAGAAACCGAATTTTGTTGGACATAATTAGGTTAATCCTGAGTCGCTCTGAG
>SKCR01047790.1:0-52275 GCA_019454045.1 Zanthoxylum bungeanum
ACTATTTAATTTATTTAATTGGGCTAAAATAATATATTAGATATATTAATTGAAATTAGATTTCAACGCAGAATTAAAATTGGATTTTAATTCAAGCGAACGAATTAATTTGGAATTAATTCGCGAATGACTTTCGTAATAATTTTGCTAGGCATTATTATTTAATTAATTGGATTTAATTAAGTCGCAACGGAAAATTCGTTTAATTCGGAATTAAACAAACCCGGGCCCGAGCGAAGTTGCGTGTTGGATTGTCCGACTTAAATTTGGAATTTAAAGTGGGGCCCACCAACTTACATCAACAAGTCACTTGAGTGATGGAAGTGGTTGAGAGCTTTTAAAAACTTTCTTTTCCAACACACTTTGCTTTTTGGAAAATATAAATGCAACTTTTGTATTTGTTTTTTGCATTTGATTTGAGAAATCAATATTCCAAAATTATTATTCCCTCTTCTCTCTCTCTCAATGACGTGAGTCTCTCACCATATGAGGAACATTTTTCTTCCAAATTTGTTCAAGCTAGCACTTAAAGGAGTGAATCAAGGTGATAGGGAAACTCACCCAAGTGTTGGAAACACTCAAAGAAAGCTTGGAGCTTCCATTAAATCAAAGAAAAAGTCTTGAAATTATCTAAATCATTGTAAGTTTTTTCCGCAAACTTTTTTATTATTCTCACTTTAATCATGCTTAGTGATCTTGTGGCATGTCTTGGAGACTTACAATGGTATCAGAGCCATCCTAAGTTTGATTTGGAATTTTAGGGTTCATGACTTAATTGGGGATTTTTGTGTTTAGAGCTTGATTTTCCTAAATTGGTTGATGGGTTGTGTATGAATGATGATGAATTGGATTTGTGCATCCTTAATTTTGTGAAAAATTGATAGGATTAATTTTCCCCAAATTGCAACCCTTGGCCGAAAGTTATGGACCTAGAAGCATCATGGTAATTTTTGATTTTAGACAATTGGATATGTTTAAAGCATGAAATAAATCTTGTATGTTGATTTAATTGGATTGAAATCAAATTGGGTGTTATTTTATGCACAATTGCCATGAGCCTTAAAGCATGTTATAGATTGATTTTGCTTCAATTTGTGTTGGACATGAATTTGAAATGTAGAGCATGATTAATTGAATTAATTAAGTGTTTTGGAAGCATTAGTTTAATTAATTAATTATGGTAATTACTCTTGAATTGAATTAATTTGTAATTTGGAATAATGAGTTAATTTAATTGTTGTAATTGGGCTTAATGGGCTTGGTTGGGCCAAGTTTGGTTTAGGATAATTGGTTGGATCCAATTGGGCCTAAAACCATTTCCATAAAGTCCAAATATGATAATTGGGCCTTTAAAATTTTAATTGGGCCTAATGAGCCTAGATTGATTTTTGGCATAGGGTGATTCCTAATTGGGCCTTGACATCTTGGGTTTGACCCATAATTGCCAAAGCCCATGCCTTAAGAATTAATTGAAAGCCCATTGGACTTTAATTGAATAGTATTAGATACTAATTGGGCCTTTGAGACCCATAAAGATTGGATTTGGAATCCAAGTCTAAAAGACACTATTGAAAGTGTAATTATTTAATTTGGAATTAAATATGAATTAGTATTGAATAAAATTTTAATTGGATTTGAAATTATAGTTCGATATAATTCAAGAATACGTACTTTGAGTATTTATTCTTAAAAGAGTTGGACTCGCGCGAATCAAATCGTTGTTTGAACATTGGATGGTCATTAATTAAAGATTAATTAATTGGATTAGATTGATTGATAACATGCTATGTGTGAATACTTGGATGTATGTATGAATAATGTATATTAGATGGATATTAGAAGGGTGATGGCAATTTTGGAAATTATTGTAATAAATTTAGAATTTATTTAATTGGACCTGCGTGTCCAGCCTATTACTTCTTATCTCATTGTATTTCTCTTCTCACCTATTCCCTTCAATGTAAATGAGGTTTCTTTAGAAGTATTATGTAATTGGGTAGAAGTATTAATAGTGCTAGCGGGAGAGAGGAAATTGAGAGATTTTTTCTAGGAACAAGTTTGTTGTATATCCATCCGCATATCATTATTAATTTATTTTTAGCGCCTTATTATACTTTTAGAATGCATGCTTAATGGTGTATGATGAGACCTAATCAAAGATAATTAATTGGTTGCCAATTACGCGAAAAACCCTCAACAAATATTAAGCATTTTCCTTCAATTGAGTGATTCATTCTCAAGATCCAAGATTGTCACTGGTTTGTTGGCCAAAGTCAAGACCTTTGTCCATCGCGGATGTGTTTGAATCATGAAGGCTTTGTTCCATATCGTACGCCTTAGGCAAGTTGTGATTTGTTAGCCAAAGTCAATGTCACTTCTTGTTCATCAGCCTCAATTACGAAGCTTTCCATTGTCAATGGGTCACGCTTAACTAAAATCATTAAGCTTGTTGAGCCAAAGCCAAGACTTAGTTGATTTAGAGGACAAAAGGTTAGGGAATATATCGGATATATTGGCATATATTGGATATATGTTTCGGACTTGGAGGTCCACCTACTGGATCTAGGAATTGGATGAGATCCAATTGATCTTAGAGATCTACCTAGTAGTTTCATACAATTTGTTGACCAAAGTCAAGGTTATGTGTTATTTAACGGGATCCTAGCCCACTAGGAAACTAGGTTTCCCGAGTACTCCACAGAGGGTTAGAGGCTCGCCAAAATATAGTGGGAGGCAAGTGTAGGCATTGTATTTTTACATATAAGTCCCGATGATGAGCCTCGTACGAAGGCATTACTCTTTAAGTTGTGGAAGTCGCGGGAAACGGACGTCGGAAGGGAAAAGTCAGAAATTGATACCTTGTTGGACTAAATTCGTTTGCTTAGCTGTGGGTTCGCTCGTTGGACCTCTGTTTTAAAATTCATCCTCAGCCCAAACTCCCGCAAGCCACACACCTCCAAACCACACACCAAGCCCACCAAAAAGAACCAAACCCACGCCCAAAGGACCTAATTCACGCCCATCACCCTTCTAAAATAACCAATTCACACATTAAACACATGTGAAATCAAGCCAAATCACCTTCCCGAATTAAAAGATTCAAATCAAATCTCATCAATAACCTTCCTAATTAAATTAAATCACATTCCTAAACTAAATAAAATAAAATCAAATCAAATCAATTTACCTTCCTAAAATGAAGAGATCATTTCCTTATGATACACAAATTAAATATCCCCATAATTACACAATATTATTTCCCTATTCGCATAAGGTAAACCCCAACCCTTGCCTATAAAAAGAAGCCTAAACCAACACATTCAAGGCTAGCTTTTCACGCCCCACACAAAGAAACTTTCTGCAATTGTCGTGAACAAGCAACACAAATACCCCCCACAAACAGCCCTCAACCTCACACATTAACCCCTTAGAAACAGCCCTCAATCTCACGCACAAAACCCCTCACAAACAGCCTTCAACTCACGCCCAAACTGCCAACCACTCACGCCTCTCCAGCCAACCAACGCACGGCACACACAAACCAACATCCCTTCACGCCTCTGAATCAACAAATGAACCTCCAGTTTTTTTCGCCATTACCCCTTCACGCAAGCTCCTTAATTCACGCACAATCAACACCCTCACAGTCCACTCAATTCACGCACAATCAACACCCTAACGGTCCACTCAATTCACGCACAATCAACACCCTCACAGTCCACTCAATTCACGTACAATACCCACCGACACAGACTTCCCCTTTCATGAGCCGAGACATTCACGCCTAAACCACCGCACAAACTGCCCAACAAATACCAAGATCCTGCCCCAAAACAGCCCCTGCACTGCACTTAAACCGCCAAAACTTTGCCCAGCAAAACTGTCATAAACCATCGCAAATCTGTCCAGTAAATTGCACTTAATTACCACAAAAACAGTGACAAAAAACAACAGCAAACAACAACCCAAAACAGCGAGGCAACGAAGGAAAACAACAAACCAGTAAATCAGAAAAGTTGCGGAGCATTAACCTTCCGACAACCGCGTAGCGCACTTCCAAGAGACGACTTAAGAGGTTAGACCTTAGGGCACCCTTTTTATTTATTCTCCTTTATTTTTTATTTATCTTCTTATTTTACTTCGCATGAGTATTGTTGATTGGTGTATGCTATGACCATGGGATGAATGAAATATGTGTTATCTCTCGTGGTATATCGGATGAAAACCCAGACATAAATTACGTAGTCGAATCCGAATGGACGGTAGTGCGGTTTGTTCTTGGTAAACAACTCCACGTACCACTTGAGAGACACACATATTTTGTTTCATCCAATCTAATGTTTATGCATGATTTAGTCGTTTAGTATGTTATTTATTTTTCCAAGCATGATTTAATCGTTTAGTATGTTATTTATTTTATGCATGATTTAGTTGGTTATTTCCAAGCATGATTAGTTATTTCTTTCGCATTATGAATTTAATTTATGTTTATGTTTAGGTTGTTATTTATTTTTCGCTTTAATAATTCAATATGTTCATGAGATTGCGTGCTTGCCGTTATTTCGACTTACTTTTATGCATGCAAACTTAGATATAGGTTATATGCGAACTTAGATATAGGTTGTATGCGAACTTAGATATAGGTTGTATGCAAACTTAAATATAGGTTGTATGCGAACTTAGATGTAGGTTATTGTTGCGTAGACTTGGTTAGATTATTGCACAAATCCATTCATTACAAGTGGCATAAGTAAGAGACCATTCCGAACCCAACGGTTTGAGGTTTTTCCTTGCAAGGGGTGAGTGCGGCCTTAAATCATTTTCCCAGTTCACACTGGGTGGCGACTCCATTTTATTTCTCCTGTTTAGTTTCCCCGCTGGCTACTCCGTACTCCCAACCAGGCCGCGAGCCTGGAACAGTGCTGTGTCCTACAGTCTGGCGACTCCACTGGGGATAGAGAATCGGCCCCGAAATAATGTCTTGTAATGATTGTGATTTGTGCTTTAGTTAGCCGTGTCTATCATGGGTGAAAATGGGTTTAATCAAAGGCATCATTAGAGCTTGGTAATGGTTTGATGTCTTCCTTCATTCACTACCTTTCTATCGCTGAAGGGAAAAGCTGTGAAGGCACCTAGATAATCATTCACTCAAAGCTTACTGTGATGGACTAATTTGGAGGACTTGTTGTTTGTTCCTGTCACCAAGGCGATAAGAGCCTAAGAGGCTTGGGTATTTAAGAGAGTTCGCTCCACCCTCCCTCTGGGGAATCTACAATGAGAAATCCATTTGACAGTCAGTCACGTATCTTAACTCGTTGGCACGTACCTTAGCGTATAAAAAAGGTGCGCTCACTTGGTCGCTTGAACCCTTGAGTGGGGAGTCCTAGTTGTGGGCAATCATTTGCCGACGAGAGCCTTTGTCTATACCCCTATAAACCCGCACATGAACTGTAGTTGTAGGACTAATAGAAACTATCCCTTTATGCTTGCGTTTAGGACCATCATCATTTGGATTCAGTTGGACGTTTTGTCATGGGGTATGGGCTTGTTGGGCCATTTAAACTGGGATGAGTCCGTGCTTTATGGCAATTAGGCCAAAAGCTTCTAAGATGCCGATGGGCCACTTTATGTTTAGGCCCCTTATCATTTGAAGTTGTTTAGCCATGTTATCGCAAAAGTGTAAACCTGTTGGGCCTTTTCAACTTAAAACGTTTGCACCTCGCAATAGTATGATCGAATGCTTTAAAATGATAATGGGCCGATTTATATATTCCATGCATCACATGCATACACGCTAACTTGTAGTTGTAAAAGACATCATAGATACCCGTTGGGTTAGGGAAGAGGGAAGACTCGTCAAAAGGCCGTCAGCAAACATGAGCGAATCAGTTAACGAAGGATCTCGTATGTATCAGTTGGAGACTAGTCTCACTAAGGTTACCGAACAACTGCAAGATCTGACCGCCGCCATGGCCAATATGGCTGTGCCCCATGCTGGGGGGAGGCTCTGAGAATGAGAGGCGTGAGGACCCTCCGAACAGATTGAGTGATGACATCTCTGTCTTTGATGATGACATGGCTGAGTATGCCGCTGACCGGCGTAATCACACACGTATAACGCAAGCGCACGTATCGTTCAAGTAGTATAAAAAGTATCGATCCCATGAGGACTTAATATCTATTCTATTAATTTTATGAGGTCAACTGATTACTAATATCTAACAAGTGTTTGAAAAGATAACGATGATTCTAAATTTAAAACAAGTAAAAGAAATTGAGAGTAGATTAATGAGAATTAAAACTATCTAGGGTTGTGAATTCTTCCAATATTAATAAAAGATGAAGTAGTTAAATCATAGTTGGGTAAATATTGATTTATTAATCTGGAATATTAAATTATGTAAAAGCCTCTTCCAATGGTCATTTACAAATACCTAGTTTAATTCAATTGAATCATAGTCTATGTCAATCAAATTACCTAGATTCATTAAGTTTGAATTCCAATTATGATTACCCCCGCCCCCACAGGTATATTCCTATCCTGTAAGGAAATCTATTAAATGTTTATCTATCCTTAAAGAAGATCGTGGGTTGTTGAGTATAAGGTCTTTAAACTTAAAGTCCCTATGTCTAGTTCATTTTAAGTTTAACTAATCAATTTTATTAATGACCAGTAATAAAAAGGCTTGAAGATTATGACTCAACAAATAATTCTTTAATTACCCAAATTATAATCCAACCCTTTTTAAAACCAGTGATATTAGATTTTATCACAACCCTAGATATTTAACTTAGTTACAATACATAGCTAAAACTGATAAAAACTTAAAAGACATAAAATGAAATTGCTGAAAAGTAATTGTAGAATAATGAATTGCAATAAAAAGAAATGAAATGCTAAGGTAAAAGGAAATAACTTCTACTATATACTATTTAGATATCTCCTATAAAATAATAATATATATACTTGTGATATTTTAAACCAACCGTCCGGAATGGCGGTATCTTGATTAAGTCAAATTCAAATATACCAGCCATAAGGCGGAACAGAAATATAAACCAGCCATAAGGCGGAACTAAATTAAATCAACCGACCTAGAATGACGGTATCCTCATTAAGTCAGGTTTAACCAGTTTAAATTGAATAACCAACCGACCTAGAATGGCGGTATCTTTTTATTAATTCAGGTTTTAAATAGTTTATATATTATATTTTAAGGGAGATTAATCTAAAAAGCAAAAGTAAAAGAATTATCTTATTACCTCAGCATAGAGAAGTTACCCCATCATGGATTAATAGAATTACTACTACAAAGCGTAAATAAAACTGAATATAAGAAGAAAATAAGAAGAACTCTCTTTTATATAAGTATTTCAGAGGATTTTGGTACATTGAAACTAAGAAATTTGAACTCAATTTATAGGCAAAAAAATCCAATTTATTATTATTATTTTTCTGATTTTTTTTATTATTTTTATTATATTTTTTTTTGGATCGCTGAATTTTCGACACATGGCATGGTGGCTAAAAATAAACGGCTCGTTGAATTTTTGACACGTGGCATGCGGTGCACGTTAGCAGATTGCTTGTGATGATGACACGTGTCATGGTGCACGTTAGTAAAGTCAAACTTGGCAACTTTGACTGGTTGATCTGGCGCATATTAGCAGTCTCCGGTGCACGTTAGAGGTCGGGATGCCCAAAATTACCAAATATCCTTTTTGCCAAATTTCACAGTTTTGCTCCAAATCACCTCCAGAATGTCCTGAAACTTTATTTATCTACAAAATAACACAAAACACATCAAAATATTCACAAAACTCAAGAAACTATACAAAATATTAAGTTAAATGAGTGGGAAATAGTGATAGTTTTACCACTCATCACACCCCCAAACCTAACATTTTTCTAGTCCTCGAGCAAAATAAAATAACATAATAAAAATTTAACTAAGCCACTTTCGTAAGGATCACGATTGCATTTAGCATATGCAATAAGCCTTTAAACCCCTAGGTGTCCGTAGTGGACGAGTTATAGTCTCGTGAGGGTTTACAGCAATGATACCCAAAAAAACATTTTACAAAAGTAAAATGGTAGTGAAACTAATGCACACAAAAGCAAAAAGACGAGAAAAGAGAATAAAGAAGTTAGTGAATAATTTTAGGTGAAACTTCTACTCCAAGTTTACTAGTTGTTTTGTTTCATTCTAAATTACTGAATAAGTAAATTCTCCGATTATTTTTATCATTCTTCATATACACAGCTAACAAAGTTTTATTCAACTCATTTTTGCCATAACAGTCATAAGTGCAGTTGATAAGAGAGTAATATTTTTGTCCTAAAGTTTTATCAAAGTTCACATCTTTTGTAGTAATGGAATAAATTTTCTGATTTTTCTGATTTTTTTTCTTTGATTTTTTATTTATTTATATACATACCTTCCATCTATGTAACAAGCTTTGGGTCGGTGGCTCCCGAACCAGATGGCTTTAGGGCACCAGGTGTTAAGACACCCCTACGGACTTAATTACTCAGACTTCAGATATATATATATATATATATATATATATATATATTCATCATTTTTTATCTATGTAGCGAGCTTTGGGCCAATGACTCCCAAACCAGTTGGTTTTAGGGCACTAGATGTTAAAACACCCTTACAGACTAATAACTCGAATTTCAGATGTAATTTTTTTTTATTCCATCACTTTTTGAGATGCTTCTCCAATTAAACTGTAGTACTGAATATTACAATCTTTTCAATTTTATCTCATGTCCGTATGTTACTATGTATGTTGATAATATCTGCCAACTAAGTATATGAAGATCCATTTTTAGTCAGTTTTATGGAGAATTTACAAATTAAATAATTCAAAAGGAAATAAACAAAAAATTAACTTGTTTCGAAAAAATGGGTTTTGAAATACGTATCAGGAGTGAGAATTCCTTACACAGATATTTCTTACCAATTTCACATATTTAGTCAACATAAAAACAAAACATAAAGAAATAACTTCTACTGGTCATGGTGTGTGACTAACTGTCGAATGAAATTCCCGTTGTAGATTCCCCAGAGGGAGGGTGGAGCGAGGCTCACTTAAGTACCCAAGCCTCTTAGGCTCTTATCGCTTGGTGACAGGAATAAACAACGAGTCATCCAAACTAGTCTATCACAACAAGCTACTGGTGAATGATTATCTAGGTGCCTTCACAGCTTTTCCTTATAGAGAGGTAGTGAGTGAAGGAAGACACCAAACCATCACTTAGCTTTAAATATGCCTTTGTTTTTGAAACTTTTTTTTTTTTAATTTTTTTTTGTATTTTTCGAAAAATTTTGGACTAAAAATAAAAATACAATAAAAACAAGATACTATTAACTATTCCTCACCCCCAAACCTAAATGAGACATTGTCCCCAATGTCTTAAACAGTAGAAGAAGAGTTTAGAACATAGTACCTGGTTAGCTGAAATTCTACAGGAAAATTAAGGTTAAGATCCAGATTTATTCGACGCTTCTTACCACGATCATCTTCAGACCATTTTATCTTTGAAATATAGGGTCAACTAGTGGTTCATATGCTAAGAGTTGGTCAATTAGATCCGGAGCAGTTCTGGCAGTAAAGAGTAGTTCTTTCAAAGGTTTTGACACGAACCCATTTCTCCGGGCATCATCAAGAAACACACAAAGAAAATCATAAAATCCATCAACGTTAAACAGCCCAATTGGTTTTTGGTGTATGTTCAGATTCGCCCAAGATAGTACTATAAAAATTTCCTCCAATGTACCCAAGCCACCTGGCAAAGTAATAAAAGCATCAGAACGGTTAATCATTTCCACTAGTCGTTCAGACATCCCTGGCACGATCAGTTCCTCTCCGTTTGATGATTCAATAAGATTTGCTTCTGCCAAGGGTTTTGAGATGATTCCCAAAACATGACTGCCTCCTTCCTGTACGGCCTTTGAAACGATCCCCATTAGTCCAAGATTGCCTCCGCCATATACTAAGTGCATATTTCTTACAGCTAAGACTCGACCCAATTCTTGTGCTGCTTCTACGTATTGTGGTTTAGTACCAACACTACTACCACAAAACACACATATATTTTCAACTCGTCTTCTTGAAGTGGCTTCCATGTTTTACTCTGGATGTCTTCAAAAGTGCAATGATAAGTTGAATTTATAGTACCTGAAAAGGGTGAGTAAAAATAGCACAAGTATCTTCCAAAGGACGATTAATAGCAAAATAGTAAAATAAATCGTGATAGTAAAAAAGGTCTGGATCCTGTCAGAGAACAACAAAACAAATCAATTATTAGAAAAAGACAAAGATATAATATGTACAAGAAAAGTAGCGGCTTGATTGACATCTATGCGTCAGAACAAGCTTCCATCCAATTTTTACTTATAAATTGGCAAACAGGGTCTTTTTGAGTCAGATTCCTAAGACTTAACTGTTGTCTTTTTTTTGGAATTGTGTGTGTAATTTGTGAATGGCTATATGAACATATCCACTAGATGCGTCTCAAGAGTCGAAGATATATCATCTACAGACTCCTTACTCAAGCCATCCATAATGAATTTAATTTTATCTTCACGATTATCAGACACCATTCCTAAAGAACGACAACGAGTATTGCAATTCCAACGCGCACATTTGAAACAAACACTTTTCTTAGCTCTACGTTTCTTTGCATAGGTGCTTCTTCCAAAACCAGACAGATGTGAACTAAGAGTCAGAAGACTCACCTGCCAATCTGACCCGTGCTTCAATTACCCAACGAATATCTCAAGAGTCGAAGATATATCATCTACAGACTCCTTACTCAAGCCATCCATAATGAATTTAATTTTATCTTCACGATTATCAGACACCATTCCTAAAGAACGACAACGAGTATTGCAATTCCAACGCGCACATTTGAAACAAACACCCATTTTCTTAGCTCTACGTTTCTTTGCATAGGTGCTTCTTCCAAAACCAGACAGATGTGAACTAAAAGAGTCAGAAGACTCACCTGCCAATCTGACCCGTGCTTCAATTACCCAACGAATATCAGTAGGAATACCTTTGATCATCAGTAGTCTCATTTGTTCCAAGCGAGCTTTGTAAACTTTCATCAGAGATTTTTGAGGGAGAGAAGGGAATTGCTTGCGAAGACTTGCGAGAGCTTCTTCCATCTTGAAATGTCTTAATCTGCAAAAACTAAACACACAAAATTAAATTATACCAAATCACAATTTATACACAAATTGCATGGGTTGCCTCCCTGCGAGCGCTAAGTTTAAGAGTTGTCAGCTAGACTTGACTTCTAGATCATTAGGCTGGATCTGAAAGTGTGACACTTTCTTTTTGTCGCTCCAAACGTTCTCCCCAGTAGTGCTTAACACGCCTGTTTTTAACCTTGAAAGTTTTGTTGGAGTCAGGATCATGTATCTCAACGGCTCTATCTGGTAAAACCTTGGTGATCTCAAATGGACCTGACCACCGTGATTTTGGCTTCCATGGGAAGAATTTCACCATTGATTTGTTTAACAGTACCTTCTGCCCTGTTTCCAGTTGTATGCGCACTAATTTCTCATTATGTCTTTTCTTGCCATTTTCTTTGTACAATTTGGCATCCTCAAAATGCTGATTGTGAAATTCCTCCAATCCGTTGGGCTGGTGGATCTCTTTCTCTTTATTGCTTGTAGTGCAAGAATTGGCTCTTTCAGTGCAACAGACGCTTTATCTTTAGGTTCAACAAGCAATTGACATGTTTTAAGTTTGTTAGTAGAACTTTGCATTGTATTGGAGTTCTGAATGGTACTGTGTATCACATCAAGTCTGAAACATTCCTCCTTCTTTTCATCATCTGGGAAATTCATGGCCTTGAAAAATTGAATGTTACTTCTTGGTCATGTACCCTCATGGTTAATTCTCCTTTTTGTACATCAATAATGGTTCGACCTGTAGCCAAGATGGTCTCCCGAGGATGATTGGCACGTCTGCGTCTTCCTCCATATCAAGGATAATAAAATCTGCTGGGAAAATGAATTTGTCAACTTTGACCAGCACATTCTCAACTACGCTCTTGGAAATACGAGTGTTCTATCAGCAAGTTGTAGAGAGACTGAGGTGGGCATTGTTTCTCCAATCTGCAGTTTCCTGAAAATAGAAAAAGGCATTAAATTAACACTTGCACCTAAATCACATAAAGCCTTACCAAAGTTATGTTCTCCTATGATGCAAGGAATGGTGAAACTTCTAGGATCCTTCAACTTTGGGGGAAGTTTTCTCTAAATGATGGCGCTGCATTCTTCTGATAATGCTACTGTCTCATAATCTCCCAATCTCCGTTTTCGTAAAAGAATGTCTTTCATGAATTTTACATAGCTGGGCATTTGTTCCAAAGCTTCAGCAAATGGGATGTTGATGAGAAGCTTTTTGAAAACCTCCAAGAATCGAGCAAACTGCTTGTCCAGTTTGCTTTTCTGAAGACGCTGTGGAAAAGGTGGAGGTGGAGTGATCTGTTCTTTTTCCTTTGCTTCTTTTGGAACTTCTTCAATGGTTGCCTTGATTCCAACATCTTTGTTGATTTTAGTACCACTTTTCAAGGTGATGGCTTGACATTGCTCCTTTCCCATGTTCCTTGGATTTGGCTCTGTGTTGCTAGGAAGATTACCTGGTGGTCTGTAACTCTGAGCATTGGCTAGTTGTCCGATTTGATTCTCCAGTGCTTTAATAGAAGATGATTGGCTCTGAATCATAGCATCGTATTTTTTTAACTGAGCCAGCACTTCTGCTATTCCTGGTTCATTTGCCTGCTCCTGGCCTTTGTTCTGTTGCTGAAATCCATGTGGTGGATAGTTCTGCTGTTGGCCTGAATTATTGCTCCATGAGAGATTGAGATGATTCATCCACCCTGGATTGTAGGTGTTGGAATATGGATTGTTCCCCTGTCTGTTGAAATTGTTGACAAAATTCACCGTTTCTTCAAGTTGGTTTAACTCTGGTGCTCCTCCATATGGTGAACTTGTGGATCCAGTGGTAAGAGTCTCCATGAATTTGCATATCTGATCTAGCTTGGTGTTGACTGCTGTATTGGCTCCACTTTCATAAATTCCTGCAATTCTTTGGATCATGCTCCTTTCTGTTGGCCACAAAGAATTGTTGTTGGCCATTTCTTCGATTAGGTCCCAGGCTTGATCTTCTTCTTTTGCCATTAAAGATCCTCCAGCAGCAGCATCGATTGTGGTTCTCATTATTCCAGAAAGTCCATTATAAAATGTTTGGACTTGAAGCCATTTTGGAATCTCATGGTGAGGACATTTCCGGAGTAAATCTTTATACCTTTCCTAAGCTTCGTAGAGAGTTTCAGAGTCTTGTTGTACAAAGGATGTGATGTCATTCCTCAGCTTTCCGGTTTTGGCTGGTGGAAAGTACTTTGCAAGAAATTTGGTGGCTAAAGTGTTCCAAGTTGTGATAGAACCTGCTGGTAGTGAATGTAGCCAAGCCTTAGCTCTGTCCTTCAAGGAGTATGGGAAAACACGCAATCTCATTGCTTCTTCAGCTTCCCGGTTGTAATTAAAAGTGCCGCAAACTTCCAGGAAGTTGCTGATGTGGGCATTAGGATCTTCAGTTGCATTCCCCCCAAACTGAACTGACTGCTGAATCATCTGAATGCATGTTTTGATGTCACCCGCATTTGCTGGTAAGGGAGGAAGTACAATGCAAGAAATGAGTCTGTCAACCACCGGAATGGTTCTTTCTCGAATGGGAATTGGTGGTGCAACCTCCAATGGTTCAGGTTCCATGTTAAATAAAGCTTCTTGGCCTTCTCGCCTTTACCTTCTCAACTGTCTGATGGTTATTTCAATTTCCGGGTCAAGCAGTCGGAGTTCAAAGCTTCTGGTTCGTCTCATTAAGAATTTGATAACCTGAAACACAATAAAACGAAAACAATAAGGAAAAAGAAATTAGATACAAGTAACGTATCTAACCTCAAAACTAATAATGAAAGATAAATAAGTCCCCGGCAACGGCGCCAAAAACTTGACCGGCGTAATCACACAAGTATAACGCAAGCGCACGTATCGTTCAAGTAGTATAAAAAGTATCGATCCCACGAGGACTTAATATCTATTCTATTAATTTTATGAGGTCAAGTGATTACTAATATCTAACAAGTTGTTTGAAAAGATAATGATGATTCTAAATTTAAAACAAGTAAAAGAAATTGAGAGTAGATTAATGAGAATTAAAACTATCTAGGGTTGTGAATTCTTCCAATATTAATTAAAAGATGAAGTAGTTAAATCATAGTTGGGTAAATATTGATTTATTAATCTGGAATATTAAATTATGTAAAAGCCTCTTCCGATGGTCATTTACAAATACCTAGTTTAATTCAATTGAATCATATGTCTATGTCAATCAAATTACCTAGATTCATTAAGTTTGAATTCCAATTATGATTACCCCCGCCCAACAGGTATATTCATATCCTGTAAGGAAATCTATTAAAGGTTTATCTATCCATAAAGAAGATCGTGAGTTGTTGAGTATAAGGTCTTTAAACTTAAAGTCCCTATGTCTAGTTCATTTTAAGTTTAACTAATCAATTTTATTAATGGCCAGTTAATAAAAAGGCTTGAAGATTATGACTCAACAAATAATTCTTTAATTACCCAAACTATAATCTAACCCTTTTTAAAACCAGTGATATTAGATTTTATCACAACCCTATATATTTAACTTAGTTACAATACATAGCTAAAACTGATAAGAACTTAAAAGACATAAAATGAAATTGCTGAAAAGTAATTGTAGAATAATGAATTGCAATAAAAAGAAATGAAATACTAAGGTAAAAAGAAATAACTTCTACTATATACTATTTAGATATCTCCCATAAAATAATAATATATATACTTGTGATATTTTAAACCAACCGTCCGGAATGGCGGTATCCTGATTAAGTCAAATTCAAATATACCAGCCATAAGGCGGAACAGAAATATAAACCAGCCATAGGCGGAACTAAATTAAATCAACCGACCTAGAATGACGGTATCCTCATTAAGTCAGGTTTAACCAGTTTAAATTGAATAACCAACTGACCTAGAATGGCGGTATCTTTTTATTAATTCAGGTTTTAAATAGTTTATATATTATATTTTAAGGGAGATTAATCTAAAAAGCAAAAGTAAAAGAATTATTTTATTACCTCAGCATAGAGAAGTTACCCCATCATGGATGGATAGAATTACTACTACAAAGCGTAAATAAAACTGAATATAAGAAGAAAATAAGAAGAACTCTCTTTTATATAAGTATTTCAGAGGATTTTGGTACATTGAAACTAAGAAATTTGAACTCAATTTATAGGCAAAAAAATCCAATTTTTTATTATTCTTTTTCTGATTTTTTTTTATTATTATTTTTTTTTTGGATTGTTGAATTTTCGACACGTGGCATGGTGGCTAAAAAAAACGGCTCGGTGAATTTTTGACACGTGGCATGCGGTGCACGTTAGCAGATTGCTTGTGATGATAGCACGTGGCATGGTGCACGTTAGCAAAATCAAATTTGGAAACTTTGACTTGTTGACCTGGCGCATATTAGCAGTCTCCGGTGCACGTTAGAGGTCGGGACGCCCAAAATTACCAAAATACCCTTTTTGCCAAATTTCACAGTTTTGCTCCAAATCACCTCCAGAATGTCCTGGAAACTTTATTTATCTACAAATAACACAAAACACATCAAATTATTCACAAAACTCAAGAAACTATACAAAATATTAAGTTAAATGAGTGGGAAATAGTGATAGTTTTACCACTCATCAGCCGCGGGAAGGGTAGCCGAGTCTCAGGCTGAATTACAGAAACTCCGAGATCAGGTAGAGTCAGTTACCCGCAAGATGAGGGGTAAGCATGAAGATTTGCTAGACTATGAGGCGATGACATTTGAGGAACAACTGTCAGCTCAGTTCAAAATGCCTGATATAGCCAAGTTCAACAGGAACGGGGATCCGAGAGTCCATCTCCAGTAGTACGTCTCTGTAATGAGTTCAGTGGGCCTGTCGAAGCGTCAGGTTCAGAAGATGTTCGGGATGTTGCTTGAGGGGGCACTCGTGGTATGGTATCATGACCTGAAGATGAAGTCAAAGATGATTGGAGGGCACTAGCGGACGCTTTTCTGAAACAATATGTCACAGATTTGGAGATCGACTTGTCGCTTCGCGACTTGGAGAATACCAAACATAAGCCGGAGGAGAGCTTAAAGGATTATGTGGACCGCTGGAGATGCCAGCTTCTGAAGATGCAGACTCGGCCCTCGGAGAAAGACCAAATCAAGATGATCATCAAGGGTACTAAGCCCTCTATTTATGGAAAACTGAGGAGGATGACCTCTATGATTGGTGACTTCCGACAGTTGAGGGAAACCGTTATAGACATCGAGGAGGAGGAAGCTGAGAATATGAGTTTCTATGGCCAGAATAGAAGAACTTTTGGGGGGCCTTCTGAGACCAAGCCCGCTACTGCTGAGGTCGTTACCGTCAGAAACAGGCGATTCTCCAACCTTGGTAGACCTTTGTCAAAAGTGTTTGAAAAGCCGAAGACCCAAGGACTCCTAGAACCCTTAGAGCCTAAACCACTTCCAGAGCCTATACCACCCAACCTTGAGATAAGCCTATATTGTCACTTCCATCGGAGGAGAGGCCACGAAACTGACAACTGCACCCGCCTTAGGCATGAGATCCAAAACCTCATTGATGCCCATAAAATACCCGATCCATAAAAAGAACAACCTAACACATACATGAATCCTCTACCTAACTACCACTCCGTCCCACCACCCACCTACATTATCAATTCCGGCCTACCCGAAACCTTTGTCCTCCAAAATCTCGGCCACCAAACTTCTCGCATAGGAATGAGGGATGACAGCAGTGAATAACATTAGGCCAAAGTAGAAGGCAATGATGTAAACGATGAAGACGTCACCCCTAGTTTATTTGATTGCAATCTTGCATTTTTAATAATAAAGACATTGATTTTTCCTATTTGTTCGAGTTTTTCTCCTCAATAGTTCAGCATAGTCCGATGATGAAATTGTTTGCTTCAGGGTGAAACCTTAGAAACGATAAAGTGCGAGAGGTACTCTCGTTCGATATTTTGAGTAGTTGATCTTGACTAGACTCGCGAGCACTTAATTATGGGATCTTAGAGTAGTCGGCGAGATGACTAGTTGAAGAGATGACGAATCAGTGAATGACCGTTTGCCTAGATGTCCATCCTGGTTTACTTATGTTACGATATATGATATGGTTGGAAATGAAGAAAAAGTCTCCGAAAAGAAAAGGAAAAATAGACCACCTATAACCGATAAGCGTGAAGCTACCCATGGGCGATTACTAGGACCACAATGAGGAGAAATGCTACCTTAAATGGTAGGTGTGTCGAAAAAAGAGAAAAAAAAAGAAGAAAAGAAAAAAATAAGTTCAAAATGAAAAGGAAGAAAAAAATAGACGAAAGAAAAAAAAACCATATCATGTTGAGTACGAGAAAGTAATCACAGAGTATGATCAAGACATCTAGGTTGGTTAGACCCACTGATCCAATTCTCTGAGGCAAAATCATTGAGTTAGCTTACCCAAGGATCAAGCTGTAACAGAACTTTAGCACACACACACTTTGAGTCTGGTTCAGATCATTTATTCAAACGGTCGGATTTGAGTTACATCGAGCACTTTGAAGGTTCTCCA
This sequence comes from Zanthoxylum bungeanum, assembly GCA_019454045.1. Taxonomy (NCBI): domain Eukaryota; kingdom Viridiplantae; phylum Streptophyta; class Magnoliopsida; order Sapindales; family Rutaceae; genus Zanthoxylum; species Zanthoxylum bungeanum. The sequence continues at coordinate 17,753 of SKCR01047790.1, forward strand.
GTTTCGATACTAGGCATCCTTTGAGGACGACAATCTGTAAAACTATTGGGACTATTTCGTAAGAGGCAATACATTATATTGGTATGGAAACGTCACATCACATGATCTACTTTGGCCGAGTGCAAGAAGCGAATAGCAGAAAGCTAAGCCAAGACTGGGGGCGACCAGTCTACCACCCCGCGAATAAGGGACATAAGGGAATCTTGAGCCATGAGACAAAAGAGAACTGAACAATCACCAGAAGAGAGTCGACAGAAAGCAGACCCATGGGGTGACCGAAGACATCTGTAGACAAAGGCCGCCGAAGAGAATAAAGAAAACCTAACTCAACGGAATAGGAAATTCATTCATGCATGCATGCATACACGTAACGTACTTGCATTCTTTTTGGTGTTTTGTTTATATTCGCATGTGTTGAAGAAAATGAAAAAGTAGCAAAGAACAGAAAGATGAACCGAGACTGGGGGCGACCAGTCTACCCTTTCTTATACAGCTCGGTTCGGGAATAAACCATCACATCAGACGCCGAAAATGGCACTCCGAAAATGGAGCACGGTTCGAAAATAGACCACCTCACATCAGATGCCGAAAATGGCATTCTGAAAATGGAGCACGGTTCGGAAATGGACCAATATCACATCAGACGCCGAAAATGGCACTCCGAAAATGGAGCACGGTTCGGAAATTGACCACTATCACATCAGACGCCGAAAATGGAGCACGGTTCAGAAATGGACCACTATCACGTCAGACGCTGAAAATGGCACTCTGAAAATGGAGCACGGTTCGGAAATGGACCAACATCACATCAGACGTTGAAAATGGAGCACGATTCGGAAATGGACCAATATCACATCAGACGCCGAAAATGGCACTCCGAAAATGGTGTACGGTTCGGAAATGGACCAATATCACATCAGACACTGAAAATGGCACTCCGAAAATAGAGCACGGTTCGGAAATGGGCCACTATCACGTCAGACACCGAAAATGGCACTCCGAAAATGGAGCACGGTTCAGAAATATGCCAATATCACATCAGACACCGAAAATGGCACTCCGAAATGGAGCACGGTTCGGAAATGGACCACTATCACATCAGACGCCGAAAATGGCACTCCGAAAATGGAGCACGGTTCGGAAATGGACAACTATCATAACCGCGACGCTTCGGAAATGAGGTTTAGCATGCCGAAAATGGCACTCCGGAAATGGAGCACGGTTTGAAAATGGACCATAATCTAAACTCACTAACGGTTCGAAAATGGACCACCTCTCATCAGTTCAATTCGATAGTGATTCCTAGAGATCGCAGCATCTTGCAGGGATAAACCTCGAGGTCGCAGCACCTCAACACCAGATCAACTTAGTTTGGAGCAACAGGCAAGTCAAGTGGCAGCTGGCGACCCAGATAAGTAAAAAAGCATTGCATAACTTTGATAGGATTGTCACTGTTACACGCTGCACAAGTCCCATCAAAGTGGGGGTGACTTTAGCACTGCATTTTTGCATATGTCCCGATGATGAGCCTCGTATGGAGGCACTACTCTTTAAGTTGTGGAAGTCGCGGGAAACAGACGTCGGAAGGGAAAAGTCAGAAATTGATACCTTGTTGGACTAAATTCGTTTGCTTAGCTGTGGGTTCGCTCATTGGACCTCTGTTTTAAAATTCATCCTCGGCTCAAACCCCCGCAAGCCACACACCAAGCCCACACACCACCAAGCCACACACCAAGCCCACCAAAAAGAACCAAACCCATGCCCAAAGGACCTAATTCACGCCCATCACCCTTCCAAAATAACCAATTCACACATTAAACACATGTTGAAATCAAGCCAAATCACCTTCCCGAATTAAAAGATTCAAATCAAATCTCATCAATCACCTTCCTAATTAAATTAAATCACATTCCTAAACTAAATAAAATAAAATCAAATCAAATAAAATCAAATCAATTTACCTTCCTAAAATGAAGAGATCATTTCCTTATGATACACAAATTAAATATCCCCATAATTACACAATATTCTTTCCATATTCGCATAAGGTAAACCCCAACCCTTGCCTATAAAAAGAAACCTAAATCAACACATTCATGGCTAGCTTTTCACGCCCCACACAAAGAAACTCTCTGCAATTGTCGTGAACAAGCAACACAAATACCCCCCACAAGTGGCATAAGTAAGGGACCATTCTGAACCCAACGGTTTGAGGTATTCCCTTGTGAGGGGTGAGTTCGGCCTTAAATCATTTTCCCAGTTCACACTGGGTGGCGACTCCATTTTATTTCTCTGGTTTAGTTCCCCCGCGGGCTACTCCGTACTCCCAACCAGGCCGCAAGCCTGGAACAGCGTCGTCGATTTTTGTGTCATACAGGAAGTATTAAATTTGCAATTTTCGTTTAGATACTTGCCAATACGCGCTCATTTTATTTTTCGTCATTAATTATAAATATATTAGTTGGACTAATATTTAATTGTTGTTTTAATTTAACAGTTGGACTGTATTCAAACTACTTCATTTGTAGTTGGTTATATAATTGGATTATAGTGATCAATACATTTGAATATAACCGATCAATTATAATTGATTATATAGTTAGACTATAGTAATCATTATATTTGATTGTACCCGAAATCGTTGATTGGATAGTTGGACTATTGGAATCAACATAACTGAAAGATTAGCGTTTAAAACATAATCCTGGGTGAAAATATTTTAAGCGGCTTCAATTTTTCAAATTGGGAATAAAACCTTAGGATAGTCCTGGGAGCCGAGAAGTTACTTTATTTGATAGAGTGACATCTCAGGCCTGAGCCCGGAGTTGAGCAAATAGTGGAGCATGAGCTTTGGAAGACTCATTGTGATGATAACTTTAGTACTCAATCCGTTATGCTTGTTGCAATGACTCCTTAATTTCTTCGTCAGAACTAAGGATTAGATCCTTAAACCATGATGTTGAAATTAAAGGATATTCATAGATCTATTCTTAGATCTTAGAAGTACTAATTGCAAAAGAAAACTCTTGGAGAGTTAATGGCTATGCTCAAGGAGACACAACCAGAGCTTGCAAAAGGGCAAGAAGCGCAAGGCGCATCTTACTTCAACATCCCAGAAGGTCTAGGCTTGGCCGAAGACTTATGGGATAAGAAAAAGGGCAAAGGTAAAATCGTCACAGTCTTTTGGGAAGAAAAATGACATATCCCAAGATGTCTGCCTAAACTGTGGCAAACGGGGTCACTAGAAGCGTGACTGCCGTATGGACAAAGGCAGACATGAATGAAGTGAAGACGGACAAGGGTCCGGCTTCAGGTATGTTTGTTATAAACATGACCACTACTAGTTTTAAAATTGGATTTTGATACTGGTATGGTATATACATATATACTGATGTGCGGGATCTACTGATAAGCAGGAGACTGGCTTCAGATGAGATTGACCTGCGAGTCGGAAACAGGACGAGTGTCGCTGTTTTAACCGTAGAAACCTAAGTTTTGGAACTGCCCTTGGGCATGTACTTAAATTAGGAAACTGTTAAAATGTACCTAGTTTGACTAGAAACATTATCTATATATCTAAGTTTAACCCGTTGCGGGTATACCTTTATATTCTAGAACACTAAGTGTTTTGTTTATAAAGATGATATTGAGATAAACACATTGGATGTGAATAACAGTATTTATATTTTGAATATAAACAAATCTCAAACATATAACATGACAAACAAATAGCTCAAACTGAATTAATCAGTTGAGACTTATTTGTGGCATTGTTGTTTAGGACACATTAACAAGACTCGTATATCCACACTTTCGAATAGTTGATACTAGGACGAATTTGATTCTAATTCAAATGATGTCTACGAATCTAGTTTATTAGGCAAGGTGCCTAAAATACCTTTTACTTGGTAAACGTGTAAGTGCCACTGATCTGTTAGCCCACGTTCATAGTGACGTAAGTGGGCCCAGAGCTAGCTAGGCTAGAAGACGATATGAATACTTCACAGCCTTTACGGATGTAGCATCGCGTTACGGTTATATGTTTCAAATGAAACACAAATCAGAAACTTTTGAGTAATTCAAAGAGTTTCGACACGAAGTAGACAGACAGAACGACTAAAGTATTAAACCGTCACAGTTAGACCGTGGTGGAAAATACTTAAGAAATAAGTTTCTCGATTACCTGAAAGAGTATAGTATTCTTTCACAGTGGACTCCTCCCGGAACACCTCAATTGAGCGGTGTGTCCAAATAAAGAAATCAAATTTTATTGGACATGATAAGGTTAAGGATGAGTCGCTCTAAGCTACCAATTTCCTTCAAGGGATAAGCATTAAACAGTGCAATACTTATTTTGAATAAGGTTCCATGAAAATCCGTTAGACAGATTTCATATTAGATATGAACAGGAAAGAAACCAGATTTCTCATTCCTGAAGATTTGGGAATGCTGGGCATATGTTTGGAAGGTACCAAACTAGAACCCAAATCGGATAAGTGCCTATTTGTAATTGGTTGTCATAGGGAAACCAAAGTATAGTACTTATACAACTCACTAGAGAACAATGTAAATTGTTGCTCTCCATGCGGTTTTCCTAAGAGGAATTCCTTTATGCAGTGGTAAGTGGGAGGAAAGTAGAACTCGATGAAAATCAGAGTAATACTATTCCTGGCACAGAATCCTTAACGGAACATGAACAGTTCATCAGGGATGAGACTGTACCCCAATATTCGAATACACAAGAACCGCGTAGGTCGGAGAGAGTCAGAAAACAACCTGAGAGGTATGGGTTTCTGATCTCACCTCATGTAGATATCAATCTTATTGAGGAAGACGAACCAGCTACGTATGAGGAAGTGATACATGGTATCGACTCCTTTTATGGCAAAGTGTCATGAAGTCCGAAATGGATTACATGTATGCAACCAAGTTTGGACACTGGTTGATGTACCATAAGGCATTGTGTCTGTTGATACTAAATAAATCTTCAAGGAAGACATACATGGATGGAAACATACAAATGTACACAGCTAGGCTTGTATAGAAAGGGTATCGTCAATGACATAATGTCGACTAAGATGAAACTTTTTCACTTGTTGCCATGATTAAATCCATTCGGATAATGCTTGCTAATGCTGCATATTTCTTTTATGAAATATGGCAGTTGAACGTCAAAATCGCTTTTCTTAAACAGAAACCTTGAGGAGGATGTTTACAACATCCTGACGGTTTTATCGTGCCTAAACATGCAAACAAGGTTTGCAAGTTAAATTGATCTATTTATGGATTGAAGCAAGCATTGTGTTCTTGGAACCAACATTTTGATGATATCATAATGGTATATGACTTCATTCAAAACGATAATGATTCTTGTGTATATAAGGAGGTTAGTGGGAGCGCACTAAAAATGATTGTCCTATAAGATGATGATGTATTGCTTCACAGAAATGACATTCCCATATTAACAATCGGTGAAAGCTTGACTTTCATTAAAATTATCCATGGAATACTTGGGAGAGGCAACCTTTATTCTAAGAATAAGGATCTACTGGGATAGATCTAAAAGTTGTTGGCACTCTCCGAGAACTCGTACATTGAAAGATATATATGTGACCTGGTGTCTCATATGCTTTGAGCATATGGAGTCACAATCAAGCCGATCCAGGTGATAGTCACTGGATTGATGTTAAGAACATCCTTGAGTATCTTAGACGAACTAAGGATGCGTTCTTAATTTATGGAGAATGAGAACTTGAAGTGACTGGGTTCACTGCTGCAAGTTTCCAAACCGACAAAGACGACTGTAAGTTGCAATAAGGGTACATATATAGTTTGAATAACGAAATATTGAGCAGGAAATCTTCCAAGCAAGATGCTGTTGCTGAATAAATAACAAAAGCGGAACATTACTGCAGCTGAGGCAGCAAAAAAAGCAATTTTGGATCTATATAATCCTAATTGGATTAGGTATAGTTCTGTTAGCAGCTGAGCTAGGCCACAACACAGGCTAAAGAATTAATGGTCTCATCAACGATCCAAGTATGTACTTCAAATGGTTTCAACTGATTATTCGGATCATACATCGTGGCGATGTGATGATCGAATAAAACACATCAGATGATAACATTGCAAATCTGCTGACGAAAGTTGTTTCTCAGCAGAAGTTTGAGCGACCCGTACATAGTTCAGGTGTAGAACACTTGAGTGATTGGCTATAGTCCAAGTGTGAGAGTTGCAACTATCGGGATAATATGACAAGGTCATGATTATCCGATTAAAGAGACTAGTTGCTAGTGATCCGATATATGCTTCGTACGAGGCAGACATAATTCCAGCCCCAGGCCTAGCATGTGACATCTGATACTGGATCGTAATACGTAATACTTAGTATACTACGACTGGTATAGATTATGTATTCCTTAAAAGAATATTTATGGAGAATTGGGTAGGCACGGTGCTTTACTAGAAGCCAACCATGTCTTGTAAATCGATAAGAACGTGGTACAGGGTACGCACATGTTCGGATAGTCTGACGACCGGATTTACTGCCAACATATCCAGGAATCTCATGGGTCGCTTCCCAAAGATTCACCGATGACGTTTGACTCAAAAATAATTAATCTGGGATTAATTATGAGAGAGAAAATTAATCTAGGATTAATTACGGCAAGAATTTATCTGGGATAAAATTTGAATAGAAGAGAGAGAACGATTAATTTGGAATTAATCGATTAAATAATATATTCGATATATTAATTGAAATTAGATTTCAAAGCGGAATTAAAATTAGATTTTAATTCGGGCAAACAAATTAATTTAGAATTAATTCATAAGCGACTTTAATATTTAATTATGTCGCAACGGTAAATTCGTTAATTCAGAATTAAACGAATCCGAGCCCGAGCGAAGTTACGCGTTGAGATTGTTCAACTTAAATTCGGAATTTACAAGTGGTGGGACCCACTTGACTTACATCACTAATTTGACTAGTGATAGAAGTAGTTGATAATTGAGTGTAAATCTTGCATTGCTTGTTTTTCACTCAACAAAAGCTCAACACACTTTGTAATAGTTTATTCATTTGGAATGACATATACCAACTTTGATTTGGAAAATGGTATTAGGTTTTTAGAAAATCAAATATAAAAAAAAAAAAGATCAAACTATCTCTCTCCCTCCCTTCAATTGCCGAGAACATCTTCCTCTCTCATTGAAGTTTTGTTTCAAAATTTCAAGTGAGCTAGCACTTCAAGGAGTCATTCAAGGTGTTAGGGAAACCAATCCCAAGAGTTTGGAACACTAAGGGAAGCTTGGAGCTCTTCAACAACATCAAAAAGTTTTGAAACTTCATACATCCATCCAACCGAATCAATGTAAGTCTTCCGCACCTTCTTTGAGTATTCACTCTAATTTCATGTTAGAAGATCCTTGGCATGTTCTAGGAACCCAACAATGGTATCAGTGCCTTTTCGAAGCATGAAATGACTTTAGGGTTTATAAACTTTAATTTAGGGTTTTTATGTTTTGAGCATGATTTCTTCAAATTAATTGTTTGGATGAGCTTGGATGATGATGAATTAGATTAATGCATCTTAAAATTTGAGAAAAATTGATTGGATAAATTTTCCCTAATTTCCTATGCTTGGCCGAAACTTGACCCTAATTTTATCATGGTGATTTTTTTATTTTAGACCATTGGATGTGTTTAATGCATGATGAGTATATTGATTGTTGATTTAATTAGATTGAAATCAAAATTGGATATAAATTGTGCCATATTGCCGTGAGTTAAGAAGAATGAAATTGATTGATTTTGCTTCAATTTGTGTTGGACATAAGTTGATTAATTTAAGCATGATTAATTAGTTTAATTGATGTTTTGGAAACATTGGATTAATTAATTAATTATGGTAATTACACTTTAATTAACATAATTGTGATATTTGGAATATTGTAATTAAATAAATTAGTCTTTAGTTTTGAATTGGGCTAATATTGTTGTATTTGGGCTTAATGGGCTTGGTTGGGCCAAGCTTGATTTAGGACAATTGGATTGGATCCAAATTGGGCCTAAAACCATTCCATAAAATCCAAATATAATAATTGGGCCTTTAAATATTTAATTGGGCCTAATGGGCCAAAATTGATTTTTGGCAAATAGGGTGATTCCTAAATTGGGCCTTGGCATTTGGGTTTGATCCATATTGGCCAAAGCCCATGCCTTAAGAATTAATTAAAAGTCCATTGGACTTTAATTAAATTGACATTGCATGTTAATTGGGCCTTTAAGACCCATAAAGATTGGATTTAGAATCTAAGTCTAAAATGCACACAAATAAGTGTAATTATTTAATTTGGAATTAAATTAGAATTAGTATTGAATACAATTTAAATTGGATTTTAAAATCGTAGTTCAATATAATTCAAGAATACGTACTTTGAGTACTTATTCTTAAAACGAGTTGGACTCGCGCAAATCAAATCGTTGTTTGAACATTGGATGCTCATTAATTCAAAGATTAATTAATTGGATTAGATTGATTGAATAACACGCTTTGTGTGAATAAATGGATGTAATGTATGAATAATGTATATCGAATGGATATTAGAAGGGTGAGTGCAATTTTGGAAATTGTTGTAATAAATTTAGAATTTATTAAATTGGACCTGCGTGTGGTTCTCTCTCAAGATCCAAGATTGGCATTGGTTTGTTGGCCAAAGTCAAGATCAATGTCCATCGCGGATGTGTTTGAACCATGAAAGCTTTGTTCCATATCGCATGTCTTGGGCAATTTGTGACTTGTTGGCCAAAGTCAATGTCACTTCTTGTTCATCGACATGGATTACGAAGCTTTCCCACTGTCAATGGGTCCCGCTTAACTGTAATCATTAAGCTTGTTTAGCCAAAGCCAAGGCTTAGTTGATTCAGAGGAAAATGTTAGGAAATATATTGGATATATTGACATATATATTGTGTATATGTTTCGGACTTGGAGGTCCACCTACCGGATCTATGAATTGGATGAGATCCAATTGATCTTAGAGATCTACCTAGTTAAATATCATACAGCTTGTTGGCCAAAGTCAAGGTTGTGTGTTATTTAACGGGATCCTAGCCCACTAGGAAACTAGGTTTCCCGAGTACTCAACAGAGGGTTAGAGGCTCGCCGAAAAATAGTGGGAGGCCAGTATTGAATTTGCAATTTCGTTCAAATACTTGCCAAATACGCGCTTTCAAATTATTTTCGTCATTTTATATATTTATATTTGTTAGACTAATATTTTATTATTTTTCTTGTAACAGTTGGACTGTACCCAAAATTTTTAATTGAATAGTTAGACTATTGCAATTAAGATGGTTGGAAAGGTCAATGTTAGAGACATTATCATGGGCGAAAATGTCTCCAATGGTGCGAAATTTCTTAACTGGGATATGAACCTCAGGATTTTCATGGGGGCTGAGAGATTGCTCTATACGATAGAGAGACCTCTTGGGCCTAAGCCCGGAATTGAGCAGCTGCTTGAGCTTGAGATTTGGAAGACTCACAGTGATGACAACTCAACTGCTCAATCTGTCATGCTTGCTGCAATGACCCCACAATTTCGTCGTCAAAACAAGGGATTGGATCCCTACGAAATGATGTTGAAATTAAGGGACCTTCATCTATCTAACCTTAGATCGCAGAGGTACGAATTGCAGAAGAAGCTCTTTCGCTCTCCCATGTCAGAGGGTACATCTGTTGAGCACCATGTGTCGCAGATGATTGCTGACATCGAACAGCTTAGACAGCTAAGTATAGTCTTCGAGGCTGAGACTTCCATAGATTTGATCTTACAGTCTCTTCCTGACAGCTGGAGCGGGTTCATCATGAACTATAATATGATAAACCAAGAAAATACTCTTGGAGAGTTGGTGGCAATGCTGAAAGAGGCAGAAAAAGAGCTTTTATAGGGCAAAAAGCGCGAGGCGCACTTCGCTTCGACATCTCAGAATGCCAAGGCTTGGGCGAAGGCTATTGGAGGTGTGAAGAAGAAGAAGAAGAAGGGCAAGGCCAAATCATCAGTCTTCTGGGAAGGCAAATGACAAATCCTAAGATGTCTGCCTACAGTGTGGAAAACAGGGTCACTGGAAGTGTGACTGCCGTGAGTATAAGGCGCACATGAAGGAAGTGAAGACAGGGAAGGTTCTGGCTTCAGGTATGTTTGTTATTGAAATAAACATGTCTACTTCTAGTTTTAAAAATTGGATTTTTGATTCTGGTTGTGGTACTCATTTATGTACTGATGTGCAGGATCTGCAGATTAGCAGGAGACTGGCTTTAGGAGAGATCGACCTCCGAGTTGGAAATGGGACTAGAGTCGCCGTTTTGGCTATTGGGACCTATATTTTGGAACTGCCCTCGGGGCATGTACTTAATTTATCAAACTGCTATTATGTACCTAGTTGACTAGAAACATTATATATGTATCTTGTTTAACCCAATGTGGGTATACTTTTGTATTCAGAAACACATGGTGTTTTGTTTATAAAAATGATTTTGAGATATGCAGTGCTGATGTTAATAATGGTCTTTATATTTTGAATATAAATCAATCTCAAACATATAATATGACAAACAAAAGGCTTAAATAAAGTAACAAAGATGAAACTTATATGTGGCATTGTCGTCTGAGACACATTAACAAGACTCGTATATCCACACTTTCGAAGAGTGGATACTTGGACGGATTTGATCCAAATTCATATGACGTCTACGAATCTTGTTTATTAGGCAAAATGCCTAAAATACCTTTTAGCGGTAAAGGTGCACGTGCCATCGAACTGTTTGCCCTCGTTCATAGTGACGTATGTGGGCCCATGTCTAGCCAGGCTAGAGGTGGATATGAATACTTTGTAACCTTTACGGATGATGCATCGCCTTATGGTTATGTGTATCTTATGAGACACAATTCGGAAACCTTTGAGAAATTCAAAGAGTTTCGACACGAAGTAGAAAAACAGACCGGCAAAAGTATTAAAACATTACGGTCGGACCGTGGTGGAGAATACTTGAGCAATGAGTTTCTTGATTACTTGAAAGAGTATGATATTCTTTCACAGTGGACTCCTCCCGGAACACCTCAATTAAACGGTGTGTCTGAATGGAGAAACCGAACTTTGTTGGACATGGTAAGGTCTATGATGAGTCGCACTGAGCTACCAATTTCCTTATGGGGATATGCATTGAACAATGCAATACTTATTTTGAATAAGGTTCCGTCAGAGTCTGTTCAACAGACTCCATATGAAATATAGACATGAAAGAAACCGGGTTTCTCATTCCTGAAGATTTGGGGATGCTGGGCATACGTTAAACGTTTGGATGGTACCAAACTAGAACCCAAATCGGATAAGTGCATATTTGTAGGTTATCCTAGGGAAACCAAAGGATATTACTTCTATCACCCACAAAAGAACAAGGTATTTGTTGCTCTACATGCGATTTTCCTCGAAAAAGAATTCTTAAATGCAGTGGTAAGTGGGAGGAAAGTAGAACTCGATGAAAATCATAGTGATACTGTTCCTGGCACCGATTCCTTATCGGAACACGAACATTCATCATGGATGAGACTGTACCAAAATCTTCTAATACACAAGAACCGCGTAGGTCGGAGAGAGTCAGAAAACAACCTGAGAGGTATGGATTTCTGATCTCACCTCACGTAGATATTAATCTTATAGAGGATAATAAGCCAGCTACGTATGAGGAAGCGATACAAGATATCGACTCCGCTTTATGGCAAGAAGCCATGAAGTCCGAAATGGATTCCATGTATACCTACCAAGTTTGGACACTGGTTGATGCACCAGAAGGCGTAAAGCCTATTGGTTGTAAATGGGCTTCAAGAAGAAGACAGACATGGATGGAAACATACAAACGTACAAAGTTAGGCTTGTAGCGAAAGGGTATCGTCAACGACATGGTGTCGATTACGATGAAACTTTTTCACCTGTTGCCATGATTAAATCCATTCGGATAATACTTGTTATTGCTGCATATTTCAATTATGAAATATGGCAGATGTATGTCAAAATCGCTTTCCTTAACGGAAATTTTTTGGAGGATGTTTATATGCAACAGCCTGACGGTTTTGTAGTACCAAAACATGCAAACAATGTTTGCAAGTTAAATCGATCTATTTATGGATTGAAGTAAGCATCGCGTTCTTGGAACCAACGTTTTGATGAGATCATAAAAGAATATGATTTCGTTCAAAACGAGGATCTACCGGGATAGATCAAAAAGATGCTTGGACTCTCCCAGAGCTCGTATATCGACAAAGTGTTGAAGAGATTCAACATGGATCAGTCTAAGAGGGGACTGTTGCCAGTGTCACATGATGTCTCTCTATTTAAAGACATGTGTCCTAAAACTCAAGATGAGAGAGACAACATGAGTCGGATCATGTTCGCTTCTGCAGTCGGATCGATCAGGTATGTGATGATATGTACGCGACCTGATGTCTCGTATGCTTGAGCATGTGTAGTCGCTATCAGGCCGATCCAGGTGATGGTCACTGGGTTACGGTTGAGAACATACGTAAGTATCTTAGACGAATGAAGGATGCTTTCTTAGTATATGAAGATGGAGAACTTGAGGTAACTGGGTTTACCGATGCAAGTTTCCAAACCGATAAAGATGACTGTAAGTCGCAATCCGGGTACATATTTTGTTTGAACAACAGAGCAGTGAGCTGGAAATCTTCCAAGCAAGAGACTCTTGCTGATTCAACAACAGAAGTGGAGTATATCGCTGCAGCTGAGGCAGCAAAAGAGGCAGTTTGGATCCATAAATTCCTAATTGGATTAGGAGTAGTTCTGTTAGCAGTTGAGCCCGTTCTTTTGAATTGTGACAATAACGGGGCTATAGCGCAGGCTAAGGAATCGCGGTCTCATCAACGATCTAAGCATGTACTTCGACGTTTCCATCTGATTCTTGAGATCATACATCGTGGCGATGTGAAGATCGAGAAGGTCGCATCAGATGACAACATTGCAGATCTGCTGATGAAGGTTATTTCTCAGAAAAGTTTGAGCGACATGTACATAGTTCAGGTGTTAGATACTTGAGTGATTGGCTATAGGCCAAGTGGGAGATTGTTGGACAAATATGACCCATAGCATCACTATTTGTAAAAGACATTGTGATTTTTGTACAAATTAACTATGTGACAAAGGAAATTGCTATTTTATCATTTTGTAATTAGATTACTTGAATATATAAATGATAAAAGTCCTTATGCTTAGTTCCGGATTAATAAGATATGAGACAATATCAATCCATGAAAGGTTTAATCATTAAATATCCATAGTCGTATTATTATCGAGACTGGACATCGATAATGCGGAATAGGCTAGTATTACACCTGTGCGCGTTATGGAAGCGTAACGACATAGTTCTCATATATTTGGGTATTGGATACTCATGCAAGTGTAATAGGAGGTTCTGTTTACCGATGGTACGGGAACAGCTTCGCTCTGGATAGACCACTCGGAATCCCATTGGTAGTATGACTATGTGTCTATGGGAATCCAAATCAGGGTAGGTTTATTTGGTCTTAACTTGAGACTTGCATCGCTAATACTTGCGACAATCAGTACGCTTTGGTTTTGGTCGTCCGAGACTTTAACAGGTTCTGTGTACGCCTCCTCTGGGTTCATTGATAATCGTAGTGTATTGGGTGTGATGTCAAGATAGAAGTGTCACTTCAGTCATATGGAGATAATGATCACGTAGGGATACAAAACCGGTACTCTAATATGTTACAACTATCTGGATAATATGACAAGGTCATGATTATTCGATTAAAGAGACTAGTTGCTAGTGATCTGATATATGCCTCGTATGGGGCAGACACAATTCAAGCCCCAGGCCTAGCATGTGACATCCGATACTGGATCGTAATACGCAATACTTAGTATACTACGCCTGGTATAGATTATGTATTCCTTAAAAGAATATTTCTAGAGAATTGGGTAGGCACGGTGCTTTGCTAGAAGCCAACCATGTCTTGTAAATTGGTAAGAACGTGGTACGAGGTACGCACGTGTTCGGATAGTCCGACGACCAGATTTACTGCCAACATATCCAGGAATCTCATGGGTCGCTTCCCAAAGATTCACCGATGATGTTTGACTCGAACAGAATTAATCCGGGATTAATTATGAGAGAGAGAAAATTAATCTATGATTAATTACGGTAAGAATTTATCTGGGATAAAATTCGAATAGAAGATAGAGAACGATTAATTTGGAATTAATTGATTAAATAATATATTCAATATATTAATTGAAATTAGATTTCAAAGCGGAATTAAAATGGATTTTAATTCGGGCAAACGAATTAATTTAGAATTAATTCGTAAGCGACTTTAATATTTAATTATGTTGTAACGACAAATTTGTTAATTCAAAATTAAACGACCTGAGCCCGAGCGAAGTTTTGCGTTGAGATTGTTCGACTTAAATTCAAAATTTACAAGTGGTAGGACCCACTTGACTTACATCACTAATTTGACTAGTGATAGAAGTAGTTGATAATTGAGTGTAAATCTTGCATTGCTTGTTTTTCACTCAACAAAAGCTCAACACACTTTGTAATATTTTATTCATTTGGAATGACATATACCAAATTTGATTTGGTAAATGGTATTAGGTTTTTAGAAAATCAAATACAAAAAAAAAAAAAAAATCAAACTCTCTCTCTCCCTCCCTTCAATTGCCGAGAACATCTTCCTCTCCCATTGAAGTTTTGTTTCAAAATTTCAAGTGAGCTAGCACTTCAAGGAGTCATTAAAGGTGTTAGGGAAACCAATCCCAAGATTTTGGAACACTAGGAGAACCTTGGAGCTCTTCAACAACATCAAAAAGTTTTGAAACTTCATACATCCATCCAACCGAATCAATGTAAGTCTTCTGCACCTTCTTTGAGTATTCACACCAATTTTATGTTAGAAGATCATTGGCATGTTCTAGGAACCCAACATTTCTCTCAACTACTTTTGTGTTTGTTTTATGACTTTTGAAAACCTTAAACCTAAAAATGAAACAAAACAATTTATACCTCCTCCAACTAACTTGGCCGAATTTTGGTATATGGCAAAATATCTAGATATTTATTTTTGTTTCATAAATTTGCTTTATCAACTTGCATAAGTCATTATCAAACCATTTAATGAATTTCTTAAAGTCAAATAAAGCAACTAAAAGCATTTCCATAAATATCACAACTTAGGATATTTATATTTTTAATTAATTTAATTATTTAACAATTAAATAATTAAATAATTATTTAAATATAAATATATTAAATATATGTATTATATTTACATTAAATATCAAATACATATATATTTATGATATTAGTCAAATATCTCAATTTGATTATTAATTAATGTGTATTTGATAAAATCTATCATTAAATACAAATACACAAAAATTAGGAAATGACTATTAGGTCCGTTCGCATATATTTTTCGTTTAACCTTTAAACGACTTATAAATAATCATTATTATTCATAAATATTGCCCTAGTGCTCTACGAGTATATTTCATTAGTGAGACACTCTAGATTCAGGCATATCCGTCACGAAATCCAATTTCGTGTCCATAATTTACCCATCTGTAAATTATGACGACCACAGATAAACTCGCTGAATCATACAGGTCGAGGTCGTGGCAAATGTATAATTCCTCTGTCACAGGTATCCAGATATATCCCAGAGATAGGCACAATCCCGTCGACGTCTCTATTAGCAATCTCTAAAAGAACATTTAGAACTGACTTCTAAAGTGTACCACGGGCCCATGACTTTTATCTGATTGCTAATCATGTATGGAATACCTATGCTCTTTACACAGAACTGACAAATCCTATCTCGACACACACAGGACACCATAAGGATTTGTCCACACCCAACGAACAGGCGGAGGTCTGATCTAAATAGATCGGTGACGTGACTGCCATCTAAGTGTGGAAGATGTCTCATGTGCCCATAGTGGTATCTCAAGTCAAAGATTCACAAATGCTACTCAACCCGAGAAGATTCTTATTGACGTTGGTGCACCATCCATTAAGAATCTTCAGTGAGTCGTTCGGTGTTTATCAGCTATAAACACCTACACGTCTATACGAGTCCCCACGACTCATGGTTCATTGAGAAAACATTGGAATCATATATTCCAGTATACGACATGTACCGGTCTCAACGGGTTTACTTTACTGACCAAGTAGTGTAAACCTTGACCAGGAACTGTCTGAGAATAACAATGTCATGATACAACTCAATGTCAGTTGCGACACTTTTGCAACTGTATCATGGCTAATCATCCGAAGGTTTATTACGTCCTTACCATATATGAAGATATATTATATTATAGAAACTACTCATTTTATTCATAATAAAACGTTTTACAATAGTATTTTCTAGGAAATACAACCGGGAATTAGCGCTCTGAGTACCAACCCCAATAGGACATTCCTTATATGTGTAGGCTTGAGATGGCAACTTGGGCCTGGATCTTATTTTTGGAACTGTTAGGGGAATTTGGGGTGTATTTAGTATTGGGCTCGAAGCGAAAAGTCAAAATTTCCCTTAGCCTAAATTTGGCCCATACATATCTACAGTGGTATCTCAAGTCGAAGAACCACTGTGCTCGCTTAACTCGAGAAGATTCCTATTGACGTTGGTGTACCATATATTAGGAAATCTTCAGTGATTCATTCAGTATTTATCAAATAAACACCTATATGTCTATACGAGTCTCCCGAGACTCATGGTTCATTGGGATAAACCATCGGACCAAGTCACGATATACGACATGTACTGGTCTCATCGGATTTTGCTAACCGACCCGTGTTAGAAAATCTTGACCAGAAACTTTATTTAAGGATATACATCTTATAGTGTGCTTCCCAATGTCAATTACAAACTACGTTGTAACTGCGCACTACATTGTAAATCCTAGGGACTTTGTCTAATATACACGTATCACTAAACCAGATTTAGTTTCAATCTAATCGTAATTAATATCCAATCATAATTAGATCGAATATGTGTATAAAAGACAAGAGGTGTTACCAGTAAATAAGTAATATTATGGAAAATGGAATTGCTCATATTCATGAATCGGACATAAATACGATCCGGATTGGCACTCCGAGCACCAACCCTAACATGCGCGTCGCGACGCCCAAATGATGATTTTGCCCTTTTTTGTCCGTTTTTTGCTGTTTTGGCCCTGATTTGATTCCAGTGAGTCCTGAAACTTTATTTATCTGTAAAATAACACAAAACACATAAAAATATTCATAAAACCCGAGAAATAATACAAAATATTAGGTTGATGGGGTGAGAAATAATGATATATTTTCCGCTCATCACACCCTGAAACCTAACATTTTGCTACTCCTCGAAGCAAAACAACAAAATAAAATAAAATAAATAACTGAAACTAAATTAAACTAAGCCACTTTCGTAGGGATCACGATTGTATTTAGCGTATGAAACAAGCCTTTAAACTCCTAGGTGTCCATAGTGTACGAGTTGTAGTCTCATGAGGGCTTACAGCAACGATACCCACAAACGTCAATCTAATGCACATAAAAGTAAAAAGACAAAAGAATAAGCAAGTTAGTGACTAAACGAGTGAAACTTCTTATCCTAATTAATAGTTGTTTTCTTTCTTTCTAAATTACCAAATAAGTAAATTCTCCGATTATTTTTTTACCATTCTCTATATACACAACCAACAAGGTATTAATCAAATCATTGTGCCCACAATATTCATAAGTGTAGTTAAAAAGAGAGTAATATTTTTGTCCTAAAGTTATATCAGAATTCACACATTTTTAACAATGAAATTTTTTCTATTTATTTACTTACAACATCTTCAATCCATGTAGCGAGATTTGGGCCAGTGACTCCCAAGCCTGTTGGCTTTAGGGCACTAGGTGTTAAGACACTCTTACTGACTTAATTACTCGGATTTCAGATATCTTATATATATATATATATATATAACATCTTTAATCCATGTAACGAGCTTTGGGCCAGTGACTCCCAAAACAGTTGGTTTTAGGGCACTAGGTGTTAAAACACCCATACAGACTTAATTACTCAGATCTCAGATGTAATTTTTTTTTCCATCGCTTTTTTAGATGATTCCTCCAATTAAACTAGAGCACGGAATATTACAAACTTTTCACTTACAACTCATGGCCGTATGTTATCATGCATGTTGATAATACCTGTCAACTGAGCATATGAAGATCCAATTTACTCAGTATTATGGAGAATTCACAAATTAAATAATTCAAAAGGAAATAAATAAAAATTAACTTGTTACGAAATAGGTTGAGATACGTCTCAGGAGTGGAAATTCCTTACACAACTATCTCACACCAATTTCACCTGATTAGTCAAGTTAAAAAAACAAAAATAAAATATTTAATTTTAAATTAATTTTTATTAATTTTAATTTTTTTTGAATTTTTGAAATTTTTTGACTAAAAACCAAGCAAAAACAACACAACTAAAAAATAAAAATAAGATACTAATCAATTATTCCCCTCCCCCAAACCTAATTGAGACATTGTCCCAAATTTCTAAATCACACATGTAACGTAAGTGTACGTATCGCTCAAGTAGTATAAAAATATCGATCCCACGATGACTTAATTTCTATTGTTGTTATTAATTATTGATTCTATTTATTTACAAGTATCTAATTAAAGTGAGATGAGAATGATTGCTTGATTGGTTGGTTGGTTGAATATGATTTTGCTAAATAAATAAATAAATAAAACACAAAAGAAAATACTAAAAGACAATAAACAAAAGACCCAAATATATAGGGTTGTGATTCACACAATATTATTCTAATGATGAATTGATTCTCTTATATATGTGTAATAAATCAGTTTGTTAACCTGGAACGCGAAAATATGCAAAAGCCTCTATCGATGGTCAGATGCAAACACCCAAATAACCCAATTAATCATATGTATATGTTAACCAAGTTACCTGAATTCATTAAGTTCAAGTTCTAATTATGGCTACCCTCGCCCGACAGGAATATGTCTATCATGGAAGGAAATCTTTTAAGGATTATTTATCCTTAAGGGAGATCGTGAACTATTGAATCTAAGGTTGAAACCTAAAATCCCTTTTCCAAGTTCATTTTAAGTTTACCACATCAATCTTATTGGTGATCAGACAACAAGAAGCATTAAGCTTAAGATTCTATAAACAACTAAAGTATTACCCATAATATAATTGAATCAATTATTAAACATGTGAATATTGTGTTTCATCACTTCCCTAGATTAAAAATAAAATATTGGGGGTTAGGGGATCCACCTTTAGAAATCTCACTTTTTTATAATATAGAAATTGTCAGTGTTACCCAATTAAGTTGAACTAGCCATAAAAATGGTGTTATTATTTATCCATAAACCAGCCATATAGGCGGTTATCATATGTCACCTAAAGACCAACCTTATAGGCGATGTCACATTATATTACATAAATAAAACAAGTCATTAAGGCGATATCAACTTTAATCCATATTATTAAATTACAATTTACATATTATAAATTAAGCGAGATTAATCTACCTTTACTATTTCTAATTTAGAAATCTCTCTTATCATAATATATAAATTTAGCATGATATTACCAACCGACCATATAGGCGGTATCCTGATTAAGTCAGATTATAATTAATTCCAACCGACCATTAAGACGGTATCCAGTTTATTCAGGTTAAAATCAATTTTATTAAGTCCAACCGATCATAAAGGCAGTATCCAATTAAGTCAGGTTTTAAGATAATTTATATATTATAATTAATGGAGATTAATCTAAACTATAATAATAACAGCTTCACCCTTCCCCCACCGGAAATTTAACAACTAATTATAAAAGAAATGTAAATAAAATAAACTACTACTATTACTGAAAATAAAAATGCATAAAAAGTGCGAAAATTAAATAAATTAAATAAAGTCCTTAGATCCTTATTCAGAACCTTAGGAAAGTACTACTACTACTACTAAAAATAAAAATACATAATTTAAATAACTAAAACTAAACAAACAAGATACAATCCTTAATCCTCTATTAGGAACTTCAGGAAGGTATGATTTTGCAAATGAAATCGGCCTCAATTTATAGGCATAACTTGGTCCTAAGCGTCACGACGCGTGCAACCTTGTGCGTCGCGACGCGCGGTCGATTTGTGACACATGTCTGTGGCTTCCTGAGATGCTGACACGAGTACATGTTTTCATCGGCAGCTAAATTATTGGTTCGGCGTCGCGACGCGTGAAGTTGTGCGTGTCGTGACTCTGACGTAAGCAATGATGTGTAGTGTCAGCAACATGAGATGATGACACGTGTCTGGCGTATGATAGTAAGATTCTCTGATGTTGACACGTGGCATGCACATATTAGTAAGTGCGTATGATAGCAATCTTCTCTGATTTTGACATGTGGCCGACGTAAGTTAGCGGTCGCGAAGAAGATGTGTTGCGCGTCGCAACGCAGAATTCCAATTTTGCCCTTTTTACATAATTAAAATAACTAAAACTAAACAAAGAAGATACAATCTTTAATCCCCTATTGGGAACTTCAAGAAGGTATGAAAATTTGAAATGAAATCGAGTTGAATTTATAGGCAAACTTTCGGCTCACGCGTCGCGACGCGTGGAACATTGCGCGTCGCGACGCGCCGTTGATTCCTGCCACCTGTCTGTGGCTTCGTGAGATGCTGACACATGTACGCATTTTCCATCGGTAGTTGAATTATTGGCTCGGCGTCAGGATGCGTGTCGCGATACTGACATCAGCAATGACGTGTATTATCGGTAGCATGGGATGATGACACGTGTCCGACGTATGATAGCAAGATTGTTGTGATGTTGACATGTGGCAGGTGCATGTTAGCAAGTGCGTATGATGGCAAATTTCTCTGATTTTGACACGTGTCCAGCGCACGTTAGCGGTCGCGACGCAGAAGGTTTGCGCGTCGTGACGCCCAAATGACGATTTTGCCTTTTTTATCTGTTTTTCACTGTTTTGGCCCTGATTTGATTCCAGTGAGTCCTGAAACTTTATTTATCTGCAAAATAACACAAAACACATAAAAATATTCATAAAACCTGAGAAACAATACAAAATATTATGTTAAATGGGCGTGAAATAGTGATATATTTTCCGCTCATCAATAGCCGCCAGTAAATTTGTAAGATACACCACAATAGTTGCATATTGCGCTTGGACCTTCATTTTTAGTCTCGACTAAATGAAAATGAATTTTAAAAATATCGGAAGATCGAGACTTATTCTCTCTTCTTTGTGTACCGATACTTTGGCTGTTCTCTTGAATTGGCTTTTGGACTTGGTGTTCTCAGATGAGCTTACCATTTTTTATTAATATTGTAGAATTGTTAAATTAAATCAATAGAAGAAATTGAAAATGAGAAAATTGAGAATGAAAGATTAAATAAATTGAGAGAATTGAGAACTAGTGTGTTGAAAAAATGAAGCATATGACCCATATTTATACATTTTTGGATTATTTTTATGATACCTAAATTGTCTCTAAAACTAGCTGTTTTATTAATGTTATTAAGAGTTATTTTGTAATTAAATTTTATATATATAAAAAAATTTATGGCAGCAGGGAGCCATTGCCCCATGCTGCCTGAGGCCCAACGACTCCAACCAGAACTGTATAGTTCTGGTTGGAATCGTGGAATCGGACGGTTCCAATGGTTCCGATTCGAACCGTTATAACCGTTAGATTTCTAAACAAATCTGTTCCGCTTTCGATTTCAGAATCAGAACCGATTGGAACTGGAACCGGCTGGTTCCTACCGGTTCGGTTCTGATTCAGTTTTGGTTCTTACCGATTTGGTTCCAGTTCAATTTCGGTTCCAACCGGAACCATGGCCGGGTCTAAATGAAGATATTTTTGACCTATTATTTCAATTCATACTCTTTATTGAAAGATTTTTATACAAATTATTGGTAACGACAGTGAATTTCCGCAATGGAAAATAAAATTTCTCATCACTGAGTCTTAAGAATTATTGATTTGGCATATACAATACTCATAATATATATTCTATGTGACATAAAATAGTCCAATACATATATTTCAAAGAACAAAGCAATAAACATTCTTATCATGCTTTTTCATGCATTCATATTTAAAACTTTTTTTAAACCATAAACATAAAGTATAAAATTGAAACTTACACATTCCGAAAAGTCATACTTCACCAATCATTTGCGTTCTCTATCTTTGCTCATAAACACTCAATTGTTTGGCCTCTAACAAGTTCACACAAGAAAGCAAGTGCTGATGGTGAGAATTGTGACCTCGAGTACAATTGCAGTTCACTATTTGGTGCTAGCCAAAGTGAAAACAAATTCTTCTTATGTAGAGAATCTTGTGTTAATGTTCTATAAAGAATGGACACATGTGAGCTCTCAAATGATTTATGAAATAATCAATTTTCGTGACCAAAAGTTCTCAAAAGAAGTGTTAGGATTGTAGGAACCGATTTCCTTCGCATAACGGAAGCGACTTAGGCATTGGGATCGGCCTTGAAATTTTTTTCTGCCCTCTCCCTTTGATGGACGAATCCGACCAGCCTCTGGTCTGATGTTTTGCTTCTATTTAAACAATTTTTCAGCCCCATAACAACAACAACTCAGATCTGATCCGCTTTGCACCCAAAATGCGGGCACATCTCACCTAAAATAACCCCTGATTTGTGTGTACAATAGCTATGTTTCAGGTATGTTTTTTTCACCAAAACAGCCCACAACATTCTTGAAATATCATTTTACATTCTGTAATTTTTCTTTACAAAAATGAAATCAAACCGAGCCCACAATCAACCAACAAGTGGCGGCGGTGAGTAAAAATTCTGCTCACTGTCATGTTAGAGCGTTCAAACCAAACCATGTCCCAAAGTACGTACCTATTGGTCAAGATTGCTACACCAACCTCACCTTTGTAAATCAAATGACATAGCTTGCATGCAGAAGTTTGCAGTATACTCAGGATTCATATCAATCCATATATGACCATCTAGTTTATTGAAATGAAATTCTTTATTTAATGGGAATTATAAGAAATCCATTTCTATCTGGGTCCAGTCCTATATGATCACATCATATAAGGTGCTTCAATTCTCATGTCACCACATGGATGATCCCGGATCAAGGTCTCCATACAATTACAGAATAGACTGCAGTTATAGATAAACCACAAACAAAGTACCCGTTTTGTTTGCTCTCTATGGACTATTTTAGATTACTAACTTCAGACTTAAATCCTCTTGTGTATGACACTCATATAGTAAGTCTGAAGGCACATGAGTAATCAATGGTAAACGAAGATATTTTATAATATGCAATTTAAATCAAATATTTGAAAAATGAATAATACATCTTTTATTTCAAAATATATAATTTTGTTTACATTACATGAAGCTCTAGGGTATATATCCCAATAATATCCCACTTGCACTAGAGAAAATGGGACATGTCACGTAATCCTAGACCCTCTAGATGACCTTCAAAAACTTTAGCCAATAAGGTATTTGAAAACAGATTAGCCAGGTACTCTGCGGATGCAATCTTTGTGACATAAATGTCTTCTCTCTGCACTATCTCCCTGATGAGATGATATTTTCTCTCTATATCATTTCCCCTTTTGTGGCTTCTTGGTTCTTTGGAATTCACCACTGCACCACTATTATCGCAATAAAGTGTGAGTGGTTTATCCTATTCGAATTGGTGCTTGAAGCGCCAATCTGAATAATGTATTTTACATTATATTTTATTATTTAGTAATAAAATAACTATATTTTTAATTTTTTATTTCAACCCTGTTAATGGTAATGTCATTATGCATATTAGATTGATATATAAATATGCTAAGAATGTAGGGTTTCTAAGGACAATCCCAAGATCATTTAAGCATAAACATGTGTGAATACTCAAAGGAATATAGCGGAAATTATACTCACATTGAATGAATAAGTGGATGTAGGAAAGTTCAAAAATTTCCTCTTTGAGAAGTGCTCCAAGATCTTCTTATTTGATTGTATGTTGATCTCCAAGGTTGATGAATGAATTCCAAACACAAGGGATGTTTCCCTATCACCTTTGAATGACTCATTTTGTGTGCTAGCACTTGGAAAATTTGCAACAAATTTTCCCTCTTGTTCTTGGAAACTCACGACAATGAGAGAATAGGGAGAGGAGAGAGCTTTTCAATTTTTTTGTTTTGTTTTTCTAAAAAACCTAATATCAAAAATTCTCTCAAATTTGGTATATGCTTTTCTAAAAAGCAAAAGCAAAATTTTGGAGGGAAAATTGCATTTAATGTCCCCAACCACTCCCATCACTCAACTTTGACACTTGATGGACAAGTGATGTAAGTTGTGATGTGACTTGTGGGCCCCACTTTAATTCAAAATCCGAGTGGGCCCGCAAACACATTCCGGGCTCGGGTTCGTTAATTCCGAATTTACGAATTTTTCGTTGTGACTTAATTAAATAATTATGCCTAGCAAAATTACTATTAAAGTCGCTCGCGAATTAATTCTAAATTAATTCGTTCGCCCGAATTAAAATCCAATTTTAATTCCATTATGAAATCTAATTTCATTTAATATATCGAATATATTATTTTAATCGATTAATTCCAAATTAATCGTTCTCTCTCTTCTTATCGAATTTTATCCCAGATAAATTCTCGCCGTAATTAATCCCAGATTAATTTTCTCTCTTTTAATTAATCCCAGATTAATTATATTCGAGTCAAACGTCATCGGTGAATCTTCGGGAAGCGACCCATGAGATCCCTGGATATGTTGGCAGTAAATCCGGTCGTCGAACTATCCGAACATTTGCGTACCCGATACCACATTTTACTGATTTACAAGACATGGTTGGCTTCTAGCAAAGCACTGTGCCTACCCAATTCTCCAGAAATATTATTTAAGGAATATATAATCTATAACAGGCGTAGTATACATAGTATTGCGTATTACGATCCAGTATCAGATGTCACATGCAAGGCCTGGGGCTGGAATAGTGTCTGCCCCGTACGAAGCATATATCGGATTACAAGCAACTAGTCACTATAATCGGATAATCATGACCTTGTCATATTATCCCGATAGTTGCAACATAATAGAGAATCAGTTCTGTATCCCTGCGTGATTATCATCTCCATATGACTTAAGTGATACTTCCATCTTGACATCACACCCAATACACTACGATTCTCAATAAACCCAGAAGAGGCGTACACAGAACCTGTTAAAGTCCCGAACGACCAAAACCAAAGCGTATTGATTGTCGCAAGTATTAGCGATGCAAGTCTCAGGTTAAGACCAAATACACCTACCCTGAATCGGATTCCCATAGACACATAGTCATACAAGCAATGGAATTCTGAGGGATCTATCCAGAGCGAAGCTGTTTCCGTACCATCGGTAAACACAACCTCGTATCACACTTGCATAAGTATCCAATACTTAAATATATGAGAAATATGTTGTTACGCTTCGTAACACGCACAAGTGCAATACTAGTCTATTCCGCATTATCGATGTCCAGTCTCGATAATACTACGACTAGGGATATTTAATGATTAAACCTTTGTGGATTGATATTGTCTCATATCTTATTAATCCGGAAATAATCATAAGGACTTTTATCATTTATATATTCAAGTAATCAAATTACAAAATGATAAAATAGCAATTTCCATTGTCACACAGTTAATTTGTACAAAAACCACAATGTCTTTTACAAACAGTGACGCTATGGATCATAATTGTCCAACAATCTCCCACTTGGCCTATAGCCAGTCACTCAAGTATCTAACACCTGAACTATTTACATGTCGCTCAAACTTTTGCTGAGGAATAGCTTTCGTCAGCGGATCCGCAATATTGTCCTCTGATGCGACCTTCTCGATCTTCACATCGCCACGATGTATGTTCTCGCGAATCAGATGGAAACATCGAAGAACATGCTTGGATCGTTGATGAGACCGCGGTTCCTTAGCCTGCACTATAGCCCCGTTATTGTCACAATATAATGGAACGGGCTCAGCTGCTAACGGAACTACTCTTAATCCAATTAGGAATTTATGGATCCAAACTGCCTCTTTTATTGCTTCAGTTGCAACAATATACTCCGCTTCTGTTGTTGGATCGACAACAGTCTCTTGCTTGGAAGATTTCCAGTTTACTACTCCGTTATTCAAACAAAATATGTACCCAGATTGCGACTTACAGTCGTCTTTATCGATTTGGAAACTTGCGTCGGTAAACCCAGTTACCTCAAGTTCTCCATCTCTATAGATTAAGGAAAGCGGTTTTGACGTCCATCTGCCATATCTCGTAATCGAAATATGAAGCAATAGCAAGCATTATTCGAATGGATTTAATCATGGCAACAGGTGAAAAAGTTTCTTCGTAATCGACACCATGTCGTTGACGATACTCTTTCGCTACAAGCCTAGCTTTGTACGTTTATATGTTACCATCAATGTCGGTCTTCTTCTTGAAGACCCATTTGCAACCAATAAGCTTTACGCCTTCCGGTGCATCAACCAGTGTCCAAACTTGTTTGGTGTACATGGAATCCATTTTGGATTTCATGGCATCTTGCCATAAATCGGAGTCGATACCTTGTATCGCTTCCTCATACGTAGCCGGTTCGTCTTCCTCAATAAGATTAATATCCACATGAGGTGAGATCAGAAACCCATACCTCTCAGGTTGTTTTCTAACTCTCTCCGATCTATGTGGTTCTTATATATTCGAAGATTGTGGTACAGTCTCAGCCCTGATGAACTGTTCATGTTCCATTAAGGAATCGGTGCCAGGAACGGTTGCACTCTGATTTTCATCGAGTTCTATTTTCCTCCCACTTACCACTGCATTTAGGAATTCCTTCTAAAGGAAAACCGCATGTAGAGCAACAAATATTTTGTTCTCTTAAGGGTTGTAGAAGTAATATCCTTTGGTTTCCCTAGGATAACCTACAAATAGACACTTATCCGATTTGGGTTCAAGTTTGGTACCATCCAAACGTTTAACGTATGCCCAGCAACCCCAAATCTTCAGGAATGAGAAACCCGGTTTCTTTCCTGTCCATATTTCATACGGAGTCTGTTGAACAGATTTTGACGGAACCTTATTCAAAATAAGTATTGCACTGTTCAATGCATATCCCCAGACGGAAATAGGTAGCTCTGTACGACTCATCATCGACAGTACCATATCCAACAAAGTTCGGTTTCTCCGTTCGGACACACCGTTTAATTGCGGTGTTCCGGGAGGAGTCCACTGTGAAAGAATATCATACTCTTTCAAGTAATCAAGAAACTCATTGCTTAAGTATTCTCCACCACGGTCCGACCGTAATGTTTTAATACTTTTGCCGGTCTGTTTTCTACTTCGTGTCGAAACTCTTTGAATTTCTCAAAGGTTTCCGACTTGTGTCTAATTTGATACACATAACCATAACGCGATGCATCATCAGTAAAGGTTACGAAGTATTCATATCCACCTCTAGCCTGGCTAGACATGGGCCCACATACGTCACTATGAACGAAGGCTAACAGTTCGGTTGCACGTGCACCTTTACCGCTAAAAGGTGTTTTAGGTATTTTGCCTAATAAACAAGATTCACAGACGTCATATATATTTGAATCAAATCTGTCCAAGTACCCACTCTTCGAAAGTGTGGATATGCGAGTCTTGTTAATGTGTCCCAGATGACAATGCCACATATAAGTTTCATCTTTGTTACTTAGTTTAAGCCTTTTGTTTGTTACATTATATGTTTGAGATTGATTTATATTCAAAATATAAAGACCATTATTCACATCAGCACTGCATATCTCCATATCATTTTTATACATAAAACACCCAGTGTTTCTAAAAACAAAAGTATACCCACATTGGGCTAATAAGATACAGATATAATATTCATAGTCAAACTAGGTACATAATAACAGTCTGATAAGTTTAGTACATGCCCCGAGGGAAATTCCAAAATATAAGTTCCTACAGCCAAAACAACGACTCTGGTCCCGTTTCTAACTCGTAGATCAATCTCCCCTGAGGCCAGTCTCCTGCTAATCTGTAGATCCTGCACATCAGTACATATATGAGTACCACAACCAGAATCAAAAATCCAATTTTTAAAACTAGAAGTAGACATGTTTATTTCTATAACAAACATACCTGAAGCAGGTGCCTTTCCCGCTTTGATTTCCTTCATGTGCGCCTTATACTCACGGCAGTCACGCTTCCAGTGACCCCATTTTCCACACTGCAGGCATACATCTTGGGATTTATCCTTTGCCTTCCCAAAAGACTTCGACGATTTGGCATTGCCCTTCTTCTTCTTCTTCTTTACACCTCCAGTAGCCTTCGGCCAAGCCTTGGGAGACTGAGATGTTGAAGCGAAGTGTGCCTCGCACTTTTTACCCTTCATTAGCTCTTTTTTGCTTCACACAGTATTTCCATCAGCTCTCCAAGAGTATGGTCTTGGTTCATCATATTGTAGTTCATGATGAACCCGCTCCAGCTGTCATGAAGAGACTGCAAGATCAAATCTATAGAAGTCTTAGCCTCAAAGGATATGCCTAGCTGACCCAGTTGTTCAATGTCAGCAATCATCTGTGACACATGGTGCTCAACAGATGTACCCTCTGACATTCGAGAGTGAAAGAGCTTCTTCTGCAATTCATACATTTACGATCTAAGGTTAGATCGATAAAGGTCCTTCAATTTTGCCATCATAGTATAGGGATCCAATACCTTATTTTGGCGACGAAATTGAGGGGTCATCGCAGCGAGCATGACGGATTGAGCAGTTGAGTTTTCATCGTTATGAGTCTTCCAAAGCTCAAGCTCAAGCGGCTGCTCATCTCCGAGCTTAGGCCCGAGAGGTCTCTCTATCGTATAGAGCATCCTCTCAACCCCCAGGACAATTCTGAGGTTCATATCCCAGTCAGGAAAGTTCGCACCATTAAAGACATTTTCGCCCATGATAATGTCTCTAACTCCGATCTTTCCAGCCATCTTAATTGCAATAGTCAAACTATTCAATTAACGATATTTGGGTACAGTCCAACTGTTACAAGAAAATAATAAAATATTAGTCCAACTAATAAATATATAAAATGACGAAATAATTTGAAAGCGCGTAATGCCAAGTATTTGAACGAAATTGCAAATTCAATAAAGGGCTCCCACTATTTTTCGGCGAGCCTCTAACCCTCTATTGAGTACTCAAGAAACCTAGTTTCCTAGTGGGCTAGGATCCCGTTAAATAACACACAACTTTGACTTTGGCCAACAAGCTGTATGATATTTAACTAGGTAGATCTCTAAGATCAATTGGATCTCATCCAATTCCTAGATCCGATAGGTGGACCTCCAAGTCCGAAACATATATACAATATATATGCCAATATATCTAATATATTTTCCTAACATTTTCCTTTGAATCAACGAAGCCTTGGCTTTGGCTCAACAAGCTTAATGATTCCAGTTAAGCGGGACCTATTGACCTTGGAAATTTTCGTAATCCATGTCGATGAACAAGAAGTGACCTTGACTTTGGCCAACAAATCACAACTTGCCCAAGACATGCGATATGGAACAAAGCTTTCATGGTTAAAACACATCCGCGATGGACATTGATCTTGACTTTGTCCAACAAACCAATGCCAATCTTGGATCTTGAGAAAGAACCATTCAATGGAAGGAAAACGCTTAATATTTGATTGAGGGTTTTTCTCGTAATTGGTAACCAATTAATTATCTTTGATTAGGTCTCATCATACACCCCTAAGCATGCATTCTAAAAGCATAATAAGGCGCGATAAATAAATTAATAATGATATGCGGATGGATATCTCACAAATTGTTCCTAGAACAAATCACTCCATTTCTTCTCCCCGGCTGGCACTATTCTAACTTCTACCCAATTACATAATACAATAAAGTAACCTCATTAACATTGAGGGGATTGGTGAGAAGAGAATTACAATGAGTCGAGAGATAAAGGCTGGACACGCACGTCCAATTTAATAAATTCTAAATTTATTACAATAATTTCCAAAATTGCCCTCACCCATCTAATATCCATCTGATATACATTATTCATACAATACATCTATGTATTCACACAAAGCATGTTATTCAATCAATCTAATCCAATTAATTAATCTTTGAATTAAGTGATCATCCAATGTTCAAACAATGATTTGATTTGCGCGAGTCCAACTTGTTTTAAGAATAAGTACTCAAAGTGCGTATTCTTGAATTATATCGAACTACAATTTTAAATCCAATTTAATTTGTATTAAATACTAATTCTTTATTTAATTCCAAATTAAATAATTACACTTTTAATGTGCCTTTGCACTTAGATTCTAAATCTAATCTTAATGGGTCTCAAAGCCCAATTAACATCCAACGTTAATTTAATTAAAGTCCAATGGGCTTTCAATTAATTTCTTAAGGCATGGACTTTGGCAACCAAAGCCCAATAAGGAATCACCATTTGCCGCAAAATTAATTTTGGCCCATTAGGCCCAATTAATTATTTAAATGCCCATTTATTATATTTGGACTTAATGGAATGGTTTTAGGCCCAATTTGGATACAATCCAATTGTCCTAAACCAACTTGGCCCAACCAAGCCCATTAGGCCCAAATACAACAATTTTAGCCCAATTCCAAATTAAGCCTAATTAATTAAATTCTAATATTCCAAATACCACAATTTATTTAATTAAAGTGCATAGCCATAATTAATTATTTAAATTAACATTTCCAAAATATCAATTTACATAATTAATCATGCTTTATTATTTTCAATACATGTCCAACATTATTGAAGCAAAATCAATCCCAACATGCTCATACAAGCTCACGGCAATCATGTTAATTTTTCATTAATTTTGATTTCAATCCAATTAAATCACAAATCAATTTATCAATTCATTTTAAACTCATCCAATGGTCTAAAATTTCAAAGTCACCATGAGCTTAGGGTACCTATATCATTCGGCCAAGCCTATAGATTTGGGGAAAATTAATCCAATTAATTTTTCATAAAATTGATCATGCATAACTCTAAGTTATCATTATCTAAGCATACTCAAACAAAAAATTTGATTAAATCATGCTCAAATCAAAAATACCCAAATTCAAGATTAAGAACCATAATCCATTTCATGCTTAAATAGGCTCATGATACCATTTTAGGGTTTCTAAGGACAATCCCAAGATCATTTAAGCATAAACATGTGTAAATACTCAAAGGAATATAGCGGAAATTATACTCACATTGAACGGATAAGTGGATGTAGGAAAGTTCAAAAATTTCCTCTTTGAGAAGTGCTCCAATATCTTCTTCTTTAATTGTATGTTGATCTCCAAGGTTGATGAATGAATTCCAAACTCAAGGGATGTTTCCCTATCACCTTTGAATGACTCCTTTTGTGTGCTAGCACTTGGAAAATTTCCCTCTTGTTCTTGGAAGCTCGCGACAATGAGAGAATAAGGAGAGGAGAGAGCTTTTCAATTTTTGTGTTTTTTTTTCTAAAAAACCTAATACCAAAAATTCTCTCAAATTTGGTATATGCTTTTCAAAAAAGCTAAAGCAAAATTTTGGAGGGAAAATTGCATTTAATGTCCCCAACCACTCCCATCACTCAACTTTGACACTTGATGGACAAGTGATGTAAGTTGTGATGTGACTTGTGGGCCCCACTTTAATTCAAAATCCGAGTGGGCCCGCAAACACATTCCGGGCTCGGGTTCGTTAATTCCGAATTAACGAATTTTCCGTTGCGACTTAATTAAATCAAATTTAATTAAATAATTATGCCTAGCAAAATTACTATTAAAGTCGCTCACGAATTAATTCTAAATTAATTAGTTCGCCCGAATTAAAATCCAATTTTAATTCCGTTATGAAATCTAATTTCATTTAATATATCGTATATTTTTTTTAATCGATTAATTCCAAATTAATTGTTCTCTCTCTTCTTATCGAATTTTATCCCAGATAAATTCTCATCGTAATTAATCTCAGATTAATTTTCTCTCTCTTTTAATTGATCCAAAATTAATTATGTTCGAGTCAAACGTCATCGATGAATCTTCGGGAAGCGACCCATGAGATCCCTGGATATGTTGGCAGTAAATCCGGTCGTCAGACTATCCGAACATGTGCGTACTCGGTACCTTATTTTACCGATTTACAAGACATGGTTGGCTTCTAGCAAAGCACCGTGCCTACCCAATTCTCCAGAAATATTCTTTAAGGAATATATAATCTATAACAGGCGTAGTATACATGGTATTGCGTATTGCGATCCAGTATCAGATGTCACATGCAAGGCCTGGGGCTGGAATAGTGTATGCCCCGTACGAAGCATATATCAGATCACAATCAACTAGTCTCTATTATCGGATAATCATGACCTTGTCATATTATCCTGATAGTTACAGCAAAATAGAGAACCAGTTATGTATCCCTGCGTGATCATTATCTCCATATGACTGAAGTGATACTTCCATCTAGATATCACACCCAATACACTACGATTCTCAATAAACCCAGAAGAGGCGTACATAGAACCTGTTAAAGTCCCGGATGACCAAAACCAAAGCTTATTGATTGTCGCAAGTATTAGCGATGCAAGTCTCAGGTTAAGACCAAATACACCTACCCTGAATCGGATTCCCATAGACACATAGTCATACTACCAATGGAATTCCGAGGAGTCTATCCAGAGCGAAGCTGTTTCCGTACCATCGGTAAACACAACCTCCTATCACACTTGCATAAGTATCCAATACTTAAATATATGAGAACTATATTGTTACGCTTCTGTAACACGCACAAGTGCAATACCAGTATATTCCGCATTATCGATGTCCAATCTCGATAATACTACGACTATGGATATTTAATGATTAAACCTTTGTGGATTGATATTGTCTCATATCTTATCAATCCGAAACTAATCATAAGGAATTTTATCATTTATATATTCAAGTAATCAAATTACAAAATGATAAAATAGCAATTTTCATTGTCACACAATTAATTTGTACAAAAACCACAATGTCTTTTACAAATAGTGACGGTATGGGTCATAATTGTCCAACAAAGAATGACATCGACCTTAGAATAATCATGTAGTAATACTAGACACTGGGTGGTCCGACATTAGGATAATATTACTACTATAAACTATTCTTAAAGTAAATATCCATATTCGTTGGTTTTGGAATACAGTCGAATTCCTATAACCTATAAGACTAACACATGTTGTATATTGGAATTGAAGTTCAAATGGTTTAACCTGATATACCATGAGTAAGGGAATCTCGTATAGACATGTGGATTTTCATTGGAGCGAATACTGAATGACTCATATGTGATTCCTAATAATTGGAAGTACACACCACCTTCACAACTTCATTTTATCCGTTCTGGAGTTTCCGGATTCTGATTTGGTCATCGTTTTTCCTACGAACTCGTAATGGAATATAGTATTCTATAAAATAATTTAAAAATACACATATCATTGTTATCCATGGGTTAGACCCACTTTCGCTGCATGGGGCACCGATCTGATCCCCTAGGGATCTCACATTCGGCCCAACAGAATGGTATCAGCGCAAGTCTTAACCACACAACACATGTTGTAAGTTTGAAATTTATTTGAATATATGCCTCCATAATTTTAATTTAATTATGTATAAGTCATATTGGATATGCATTGTATGTTTTAAATTAAAATTTTTATTTTGACCCAAGCATGTTTATGACTTGATTATCATAAATCTCCTGTGATTAGGTGATTATTTTATTTTAAGTAATAATATTAATAATGTTAGAGCATTATTGGATGGTTCATCTTGTCAATAAGGAGATGGATGAGTTCTTATTACTTATGCCCAATATGGTCATTACTGTGAGAGTATAAGTGGTCGGAACTTAGATCGCTCCGGTAAAATATTAGATGTAGCGTGATCAGTTGACGTAGTCACCCAATACTGTCATTATTATGATGGTGTACTTACGAAACTCATTGGTACACCTTGACAAGTATATACCTGGAACACATCTTAATCCCATACTGCCATTATTGTGAGGATAAGAAATGGTTCAGGACCAAACTTATGAGTCACGTGAATGTGATTAACCTTGGAGGTCTACCTAATGAGTTTATGAAGGCCAATACCGTCAATATTGTGAGGCTGGAGAAAATGTCATGGGATCCACTTTCCGCTATGAAATTTTGATTGTCAAATTTCTATTTTTCCGTTAAGGGAGATTACGGAATTACGTAAAGTAGTGGGAGAGCACTAATAGATTTAAAATCCATACTCGTATTA